>WIUT01005522.1:0-14854 GCA_010645135.1 Tetragonula clypearis | reverse complement strand
ACACTTTACCGACCGGTAGCCTGTTAATCGGCTAACTATTCACCGCTAATACACGGTCTGTAAAGTGTTAAGAAAAAAAAGGAAAGGAACCGATTTGATGCAAAAGTGATGTAAGTCAATACACGACGAACCGTTTGATGGAAAAGTGATGTAAGTCAATGTTTTGCCTATTTGACACGATACTGTGTTTCAAAAGTAGAAGTAGTAGTGTTTCATGTAAAACTGTATTGTATTATGTAGAAATGTAGAAATATATGAATATCTAATATCGATATTATAATACAATATTAATAAATATAATACATGTAATAAATATAATTATAATACAATATTAATAATACTGTAACAGTATCGTAATTTTATATTATATGTTACATGCATAAATAAAAAATATACCAGCCGATTATTTTGAAAGCTGCGTAAGTCATTCTGCTTCTGAATCGAGATATCGGACGTCGTTTGCGTTTTAAACGCTGTTGTCTAGAAAAGTTGACGCCAACTTGTATTGAATGGTTATTTAATTCACGCTGACACTCTTCCCTCTATAAATACTGAATAACGTTGCATACAAATAAATCTCTCGCAACGTGTAAATATAACTCTACGCAACGGTTCACGGAAGAAGAATTATCGAGTTTCACAAAACTCTTATTAATTCGTCATCTCTGCGTAATTTTTCACTTTACACCGCTCACGCCGTTTGTCTACTCTTCAATCTCTCTCTCTCTCTCTTTGAAATTGATCGATTATACGTCTTCTATCTCAATATCAGTGCAAAAAGAGACAGAAAGAGAGAGAGAGAGAGAGAGAGAGAGAGATAGAGTGAAACGAAGTGTGGTGGAAGCGATTTCGTTCTCCCGCGATTAGTTTATCACGGCGCGAGGGATTAGGCTGGCCGATGACTCGTTTTATTAAGGTCAAAGGTGACTACTTGGAGGCTTGATTTACCGAGGCGCGCTGTTAACGGTACGGTCACGGTTGTTAGCTCGTCGTTCTGTGAGTTCTGCGAGTTTCTGTCACAGACTCACCGGGTCTGTACAGACACCGGCCATTTCTCTCTCGCCACTCTAATTTCCCTAAACGTATTCATGCAGCGCGGACTCTCGGCCACCGGACTCTCATTAAATATTATTCATCGTGTCGCCGCCACGTTGAAACGCATACATTTATTTACGCGCTTATTATCACGTCAAGTGGAAACTGTGTGTCTCTTTTTGTTTGTTGGCGAACGATCTTTCATCAACCCTTGTTTTTTTTTTTTCTTTTTTTTTTTCGACGTTCGATCGAGGAAAGAGCTTCCGCAGAGTCTCGGTAATTCTTATCTTAGCACTGTCGATGCAAAAGGAAAGCTTGTCACATTACGTAGATCCTCTATATTTGTACCTTGGCGCCTTCTAGTAATGATAGAAAACGAAGGGTTTTTTCTTTTTTTTTTTTGGAAACTTCGCGATCCTCGTAAACGTGAAATTTCAACTCGAATTTATTATATTTATTTCATCTCCTTAAATCGAACGTCAGTGTATAAAATCCAATATAATGTCGCAGTTACAGTCCGATGCTCTAATTTAAAAATGATTGAAAGGAAGAAAATCGTGAGACGAGGGGTTGAAGTAACGAACTGTTACACGTAGGTAATATTACGGGGAAATTAGTCAGTTTTATATTTCATTTCATGCTTTATATTTCAAGCTCTTAGCAATGATAGAGGAAAAGAAGAAAAATACTAAGGAAAGTAAATAAGAAAAAAATTTTAAACTTTGGGAACTCCTGCAAAATTTCAATTCGAGCTTTCTATTTGATTTCCTTTGGTCAGCGTGACAACGCTGACTCGATACTTTCGTCAATCGAGATCTACAAAAGGAAATAGTAATAATAGAAAAAAATTTTGAAACTTTCCTCGACTTTGTAAAATTTCAATTTTATACTTAACCCCTTTAAATATGTTCGAACTATATATATGTATAATATATATGTATAATTATGGGGAAATTAATCAATTTTATATTGCTGCATTTTATACTTTATATATTTCAAGCTCTCAGTAATAACAGAAAGAGAGAGAGAGAGAGAGAGAGAAAAAAAATAATAAAAATAGAAAAAAAATTTGGAACTTTGATTTCAATTTCGAGCTTTGCATTTAATCCCTTTAAATCGAACGTGAATCAATGCGCAACAATGTTTCGAATACAACGTTTTTTTAATTAATCTGGAGATCTACGGAGAGAGAGAATATTAAAAAGGAAATTGCACGGATAAATGCGTTTCGTGTCGAATGAAAAAAAAGAAAAAAGAAAATCGGTCGACGAAAAGAGAAGTGGAGATGAAAAAAAGAAAGAAAAAAAAGAAGCGGTCGTAATTCAAGCAGAGGCCGATATCTTGGCTTGGGAAAACATCCCGTCGAACCCGGTGGGGAGGGAGGGGGGGGGGTTATTTCGATTCTACGGGGTGTGTAGTATGTAAAGAGATTGCACGGTATCCGTGCACGATTTCCTTCTAAAGTGCTGCGTCGATTTAGGAACCGCGAAAAGCTTCCCGAGTCCCATCCCAGAGTTCTCTCTCTCTCTCTCTCTCTCTCTCTCGCACCCTATCGAGAATCGGGTGAATTATGCACGAATTATACCCGTCTCGCTGACTTTATATATACGAGCCGCACGTACGTTATTTATTGCGACTCTTATCCATAATTATGGCCGTGGGAGCGCGAACTGCGCCAACACAACTCGCGCTCACCAATGGAAAAATATCGTAACCCTTGTTGGATTTAAACCACCTCCGAGTGGTGGATGATAAGGGAGCATAAAGAAGCTGGAAGAACAGGGGAAATTCGTTGTTGATAATTACAGGAGAGATTCTCGTGGTTCTTAACCCTTTGCACTCGGAACAATTTTTAATATAACCTATCAGCAACTTCGAGCCATTTTTACTATTGGCTACCAGCTACTTCAGACTAACTGACAGCACAGGCTTCTAAGAAAATATTTAAATTCAACATATAAAATATTTGAATAATTATAACCTATCAGCAACTCTGAGTCATTTTTACTATTGGCTACCAGCTACTCCAGACTAACTAACAGCACAGGCTTCCAAGAGAAACTAAAGAATATTTAAATTCAATGTATGTGAAATATTTGAATTAAGTTCGAACAAAACGAAACCTCGTTAATTCGATCCCTGATTTGACCAAGATTTTTAGTTTATTTACGAGAAAAAAAAGGAGAAAGAGAAGACTAAAGAAAATACAAGGAATTAAATATAAATAAACACGTATTAAATGCAATCGTTCACTTTCGTTTTTTTTTTTCCACAAAAGAATTAAAACGGGCCAGACGAGAAACACGATCCGCGGGAAAGTTACTTCTCGTGTCGAACGAGTCTCAGATTTTGAAGTTCATCCTCCTTTGAGAAATCGGGATCGACTTCGAAGAGGCAAACGAACGCCAAAGGAAGGAAATAAAGGGAAGAAAGGGAAGGGGATGAGGCTCGGTGAGAAGACTAACGAACTAATTAAACTATTAACCGATCGTCGAGGGCCGAAGCTAGCTTCCGTTTGCTTTCTTTTATCTTCTTCTTCTTCTTCTTCTTCTTCGTCTTCATCTTCATTTTCATCTTCTTCTTTTTCTTCTTCCTTGATTGTCCTTTCTTTTCCCCATCGTTTGCCACCAGATCTGTATGTTTCGACAAAATTTTCAAACAACATTGTTTTCAGATTACTTTTTCAAGTTTTCCATTTCGGAAGTAATCTATTTGTAAGATGTTTGTACTCAGCATCTAAAAATTCGACGAAAATAATTCGGAATTTTGTATCATTCAATTTCATCATTATCACCGTATTAATATTTTTTATTATTATTATTACTTATAATAATTTAACATTAACTTCGTATTTAAATTCAAGATTTTCACATTAAACTCCTTTCTCGTTAATATTACTTTTGATATTAAGTACATTTCCATTTTCACAGATTGAATAATTTATTGTTGTGAAAAATCATCTCGAGAACAAGTTGCTTTTTTTTTCTTTTATCAATTTTTTTGTTATAAATTTTCTTTACTCCAATTACATTTTCGCGCCATTTTATAAGTTTCCGATGTAATTTAACTTTTTTCTCTTTTCCTCGCTCATTTCGAATGGAATTCTACTAGAAGCAAATTTTTTTTACAAACAAAGTTTCAAATGGAATTTCATTGGAAATAAACTAGAATTAAATAGAATTAAATCAATTCGTATTAATTGATATGATTTTTCAATTATTCGCGTGTTCGACATCGTTTAATAATTTCAATGCTACGTGTTAAATGCAAAGCGATATTTATTATTCTACCTTATATTATTTCCTGTTTTCGAAATTTCACGCACACCAAAGGACTGGCGTAAAAATCTGACCGATTTGTTAACGTATCTCGCTTCAGTCGCTGTTTCTGCAAATGTGGAAGGATGATTATCGTTGTCGTGCGAGCACGTGATTAGGGGAGTAGCAGATTTCGAGCCACTGTTCCCTCGCCTATGAGTTTGTCTCAGTTTATCTCTGTGTTGCACTCGGAGGAATTCTCTAAATGTTTCCAGGCTCTCTGCCAAAAATGTTTTCCACCCCGTGGAGTCGAGTATGTAAATGTAGGCGACCCGCGCACGGTGCCCATGAATATCGAAGAACAATCACCCTCGAGATTTTATATCACCTTAACGACTTAGATTTTAACATTCAATATTTTGTCATTGAACGAAACGATACCTTTCAAACACAGTGACATTTCCTAAAATCATTTCGTTGCGAGAAATCTGAAAGCGCTTGAATTTAATTAAAAATTCGCAAAATTAGTTTCCTCTTAGTAAGAAAAAAAAAAAAAAAAAATAGATGGAAAGGAACTTTTGACCCACGCTGTATATAACGTGCTCGTACAATAAATCCTAAAAAAGCAAAAAAAAAATCTGTAATCCGTAATTCACCGCGTGAATTGTTCGTAATTTCTCGCGCTTGTAACAATTCGAGAAATCGAACCGAAAACATATGAGTGAAAGAAAAAAAAATCTGTCAAACGAAACACGTACATTAATAATCGGAAATTTGATTCCTCGCTTCGCGCTGTATTAACGTTATAAATACCTACCAGCTGCATTGATCTTCCAATTTGGAATGTTCGCCGGTCAGGTTTTAGGCTGCGCGTGAAGTTGGAAGTTCATTAACGTTCGGGAGTTGAGAAACTCTCTCATCCTTCTTTCTTTCTTTCTTTCTTTCGTGCTTTCTTTCTCTTTTTTTTTTTTTTCTATCTCGAGCATCAAGCGAGAAATTTCAATTTTCTCCGCAGTTTCTCTTTTGCCGCGCTGATTTTCCGAAGATTGCTTAAGACAACGCGAATCGAGAGTTGCCGGTTTGAACAGGAGGATAATTGGAAGCTTCCAAGTTTGTTCCACGAGAAAATTAGAGTTTATGGTGGTAGATGAAGCCGGGCAAGTTTACGAGCTGCTCAAAGGGAAACAAATTAGACGTCTTGGGAAAAATATGAAGTACAAGGGAGTTACCGTTAACCGGGGAATTAAATTTTGATTTTAAGAAATGTCACTGTGCTTCACGCTGCAATTAATATTTTACTACTACGATTTTGCACAACGATAAACCTGGCGCTCTGGTTTTAAACCTTGAAAATCTCTGTCTTTCTCTTTGGCGTTCATTTTGTTCCAAGATATTCCGTGAATTAAATTCTTTTGTTTGAATTGATTTCAATTCTCAAGAAAAAAGAATTTAGTTAATTCTTTGAATTAATTTAAATTAAATAAAGTTCTTTTGTTGAGTTAAATTCAATTCTTTCCTTAAATTAAATTCTTTGTTTGAATTAATTTCAATTCTCGAGAAAAGAATATAAATCAATTCTTTGAATTAATTTAAATTAAGTAAAGTCCTTTTGTTAAGTTAAATTAAATTCTTTCCTTAAATTAAACTTGTTTGAATTAATTTCAATTTTCAAGAAAAAAGAATTTAGTTAATTCTTTGAATTAATTTAAATTAAGTAAAGTCCTTTTGTTAAGTTAAATTAAATTCATTCCTTAAATTGAATTCTTTCCTCCTTAAATTAAATTCTTTGTTTGAATTAATTTCAAATCTCAAAGAAAGAATTTAAATCAATTCTTTGAATTAATTTAAATTAAGTAAAGTCCTTTTGTTAAGTTAAATTAAATTCTTTCCCCCTGAAATTAAAATTCTTTGTTCGAATTAATTTCAATTCTCAAAAAATTCTTTGAATTAATTTAAATGAAATAAAGTTCATTTGTTAAATTAAATTGAATTCTTTACTCCTTAAATTAAATTAATTCTTTTGCTTGAATGTAAAGTTGGCGAAACTAATTTTGTTAATTTCAAATTAATTCAAACAATATATAGCGGCTCGGATATGAAATATTTAAATCGCAGTTTCATTGAAAAAAATCCAATTTCATAATTTCATTGGAAAGAAAAAGAAACAGATCGTGCAACAATAAACCTGGGTTCATTTAAAATTTTGAAATCTTTATTTTCAAAGCGCGCGGTTCTTCTTCTAAGATGTTCATTAAATGAAATTCTTAATTCAAACGACATGTATAATGACTCGCATGAATAATCGGAATGAAATATAAACTATTTGAATCGTCATAATTTCATTAAAAAAAAAAAAAAAAATCGTATACCAATAAAACTGGGTTCATTTTGAAGCTCGAAGCTTCTATTTTCAAAGTGGGTCATTCGTTTTCTTTCGAAATATTTTTACTTCGTGTTAACTGGGTGGAAATACTTTTCTTCTCGAAGATGTTTTCAAACAGTCGTGAAGCTTTAAGATGAATCGTGGCTTATTGTTACACGATTTTTTTTTTTTTTTAAAGTAAATTATGTCCGTTTAAATAATCAATTAACGAGAATCACTCTGTCAGGCCGTTCAAGAAGAATCAAGCATTTAATTTACGAAATGAAACGAACCAGCTACGTTTTGAAAGTGAATTTTCCCTTGAGTTCTGAAACGAGTCCACTTTTATTGCTGTACGATATTTTGTTTTTCACGAAATTCATGGCAGTTTCAATATTTATCGAATGCGAGCGTTAATTGCAGTCGGTGTACACACGGAGTGTTTTTCATTTATTTTCAATGTTCTGTCGTGTTTTTCTGCTTGCATAAAAGAACAATGCACACGGCAGCGGATAGAAAATAATAAGCCAATATTCCCCGCGAATTCTATCGGCAAATTCGAGCGATATTCTATCGATGATAAAAAAAAAAAAAGAGAACATCGACGCGGAAAATCTATTTCCGCGAACAATTTCGCTCGGAGCCGCGAATTTTCCACCAATTCGGAGAAAGATATTACCGAGTCAGTTTTTTTTCCCGTTTAATATAGCTCGAGCTATCAATTGGATTCCGATTTTTTTATTTAATTCGTAGCCATTCAATTCGTCGCGGCGCCGAGATGATCGATCAGGTTTTACTTAAACGGATTGATTTTTCACTTGACGCGTGAAGTTTGAAAATTTCACTCGCTAAGAATGGATTGTAAAAAAAAAGGATGTTCATTCTAAAAAAGAGAAGACACTCTTCCTCCCATCCGTTTCAACGCGGAACTCGAGAGAATTCGAGGAACGACGAAGCTTGAATGAAATTTTCTTCTCGAAAAGAGGAGAGAGAGAGAGAGAGAGAGAGAGAGAGAGTAAAACATTCGTAACACATTATATAAAGATACCAGATTTATCGAGCAGAATTTTCAAATATGAAGGAAAACTGTGAATCCAATGTTAAAAATTCAATTTAAAACGTTCACAGATTAATTCTGTCGATTAACTTTTTTCCGCAATTGATAATTTGCTAGGTACGATAATTGATAATCTAATATAATCACCGTACTAGAAAGATTAACAAATAACTTTATACTTTATTATTTTTTTAGAACTGATATCTAACTATATACACACACACACACACACATGATAAAAACTATAAATTACAACTAATTAATACTGTTTTAACTGATTCTTTAACGACGACTGTAGACTATCTATTAACTCTTTAACAACTATTGTATATTTTCGATAATTAGTTATGTCTCGTTGACACTCGTTAAACAACTCCTTGGTCTTTTGGTTAAAAGACTCATCATTTTACATAATTTCTTGTTCTCGAGTTTCATACAGTTGGCGCCGTATGAAATTTACCGGTAATGTATCCTCGGACGGTTGAGCGAGAATAGATGTCGCTGCTACAGGCAGCTACATGTAGTTACGATAACGGTAAATGATAAAGTCTCTGTACTACGAAAGGAAATTAGTAACTGTTATATATTTCCTTGGCAATTTGTTAGTAACTTGGTAATCAGTAATTTGTTGATATTTCCGTGGTAACTTTTGACGAGGCAATTGAATAGCAATAGATGTCGCTACAGGCACACTGAAATGTGTGGCACTAGTGTCGCGTAGCGGTGAAATGGCGGAAGTAATCGCTGTCTCTGTCTCGTCACACGTTACGCTAACGTGTCCCTTGTCTACAAACAGTGCTGCCATCTAAGCATAGGTGTGCCTTGTCTCAGTGCTCTCAGCTTCGACTGAAACTGAAGGGATGCAAGAATGTAGAGTCCGTTTCTCCCGCTAGTTAGTTCTAGAGGGATTCGATAGGCGACAGCCTAACTCGCTCGTTTGCAGACAACAAAATCAATGGCACGGGATAAAGTGTGTGATCCACTTTATGCATCTGTCTGTACATCTTGCTCGCGTCTGTGGCAATTGTGTCGCACAATGTAGCAACAGAGTTTAGTTTCTTCGTTTCACCGCTACGCGGCGCTCCGTGTTTCTGCGTTCATGGCCAACCAGCCAATTAAGATTACAAATAAAATTCACTGACCATTCACCATCAACGGAATTCTTAAAACATCTGTAAATAAACAGCTGTCAAAAGTCAAAATCAATAACCTCAAAATTTAAAAGGCAACAGGAAAGTGAACAAGTCCTGGAACAGTAGTTACCAAGTTGTGATGCCGACATGTTGAGACTGCCACCTGTTTTGTACCATTTTTTTTATATCTAATTACACTCTACTTTGTATCTACTTACACACACACATATATATATATATATATATGTTTAAAAGCTATATTTATACAGCGTACAGTAAGTAGCACATGGCTTAAGCGCAGACCTCAAGCTAATCAATAGAGGAAAAAAACAATCAAAATTTTGTTTGTAAAAGAAACAAACGAAGAGAATGAACCAGCAAACTTGTTTCAAAGAGAAATCTTCAACTTTCTTCCAGTGTTCAACTCGACCTATAAAACGTACGTACAAAAATTTGTAAATTTTACGCGATCGATATATCGAGCAATATTTCCTGGCGTGTTACGTTATGTTTAAGAATTTATTGATTCGTTTTGATGTACAAAGTAGTTAAAACGTACGGATAAACGAAAGACAAACAAGAGATAAGTAAGTTCGAAAAAGAATGTCAATGTGTCTCTGCAAGTTGAAGCCAATCCATGTACGTCGATGCATATGTATTAATATTTTTATATTACCGTTAGATTATTTTTTATTAGATTAAACTCGATGAGAAATTATCATCATCGAGTTAGAGAAAAGCATCAATTTTATCGTCGATAAATAAATTTTATTACAAAATTGCAAATCGAGTCAGCATAGATACGACAGTTTTACGTGACATTAACGATCGAATGAGTAAACAAATTGACGGAAAAACTGTCTAAGTTGTAGGCTGTTAATTTAAAATGACAAAACGATCGTTTTTCTTGCCATTTTTTAGAAACGTCACATCCAAAAGATCGCAAGATACAAGTTGATTTGTAATTTTCAGATAATAAAAATGAGTCTTTTTCGAAAATCATCACTTGCCATTTTATGATTTCGCGACAAAATTTTAAGAGCGAGAGAGAGAGAGATCCTGAGAACGTTGAGAACACACGTGACACAAGTTTTGCACGCAGACCGCCTCGTGATACGAATGAAAAGGCAAATTCCATCTATTTGTACGTGGTTGAAGATTCTAGGATATCCTGTTGCATATTTGATTTGTAATTTCACAAGAAAATTTGTATGTCCAATGCAAACGAGAAATACCGCGAATCGATAATCGTGGTACAAGAGATGGGAAAAAAGCGTCAAGGTGTCACGTTATGCGTACGTAATTAAGTTCTTGGGTAGCTGGAAGTTACAACATACGTACGGTACGTGTAGATTTGCACGTGCCAGCGAATTTCGTGTCACGCAAGTGTCACGAAATCGTTCAGCGTTAATCGTGTAGCGCAAAGTTATTCGAAACTGACTATTCCAGCCGATGCTAAAACTCCAATTTTTCTGAATCGCTATCGGCCATAAGCCTAACGAGCTTTTTGACGATTTCAGAGGATTAGAAAATAATCGTTGCGAAACGAAACAATTCAATTAGGTGGCATTCGGATTTGGAATTTTTGGATCGGATTTTCTTTTTTTTTCTTCTTTCTTCTTTTCAGCGCTTAGAAATCGTTGACGTGAATGCAAATTGGTTTTTATAGCTCGCGTCGCGGACGTATCGCAGGAAGGAAGAGGAGCGCGATAAACGATTTGGTGAATCGATTGTCGTGCGTTCAGAGACAGACTTCTCTTTCGAGAAGAGAGACCATTCGCGATCGCGAATAAAACTGGTCGAGTAAATTCACGCGCGTAGATCGATTTACTTTTTATACATATTTAATAATTTCCACGCTGTTTTTTTCTTTCTTTTTGATTTTGATTTTGATTTTTGGTACGGTGTCCGCGTGTAAAGGAGAAATAGCGAAGAGAAGGCTTTGCGTCGCAGCGGCAGCTTCGCGTGCTGCAAGGTGAAAAGGGCATCTGCTAGTCACAACATTTCGCGAACGTTCGCGATAAATTCGAAGAATTCGATTCTTGCCGTCGCGTTCTTTGAAATCGACATTTCCACGGAAAATCCCATGGGCGATGCGGAGCGGCTTCTTCCGCCGCCGTCGCCGCCGCCCCATCAAAGAATTTAGAACTTTGATTTTGTATTTCGGTATTCCGTAAAAGGTAGGTACCTATCCAGCACATTTATCGAGCAATCGGATCCGATTCGCGGTGAGAGGCGAGAAACGTGGAAAGGAAGATAACGCGAAGCCTGCCGATTATCGTCGATCGTTGTTCCAACGTCTTTTTTTCGTCTACCATCGATAAATTAGGTGGCGATAAATCGACCAAAGATTCCGGAAAAGCAACGTCTCCACAAAGGGAGAGGGTAAAGAGATAGAGAGGAAATACTCGAGGCAAAAAAAAAAAAAAAAGAGAAAAGAAAGTGGTTGGAGCAGGCAGGCAAAGCTGCAGAAAGGACAAGAGAGGGCAAAAGAGACGACGTCAGTTTTCGAGACGGTGCGCCGCGGATTGAAAGAATAGTCCCAAGTTTGGGGCGAACGAGGGTCATCGCCGTCGCGAGGAGGTTATCGACGAATCTGGGGAAAGGTGGGGAGATTTTTCGTACGTGGTTGTGATAGAGTTGCCGTGGACGACCGACTCGCAGTAGAGCGTTGAAAAGCAACAGAAGATCGTGGCGGGTTTCTGTTGGGGAGAAAGAAGGAATTCGGGTGCTCAGCGTTGGGGAACGCGTGGCGAACGCGCGGTACTCGAAATCTCGAAAATACAAAGAGCTGCCAAAGAGAAGGAAAAGGTGCAAGAACAGAGAGAGAGGGAGGAGAGAGAGAGAGAGAGAGAGAGAGAGAGAGTGAGAGGGAGGGAGGGAGGGAGAATGGAAGGGAAAAAATGCGTGGCGCGAACGATTGAAAGACTCGGACTGACGGCGGGGGGATCGGAAAGACAAAGGCAAAGGCAAAGGCAAAGAGGAGGGCGTCGTTGCTGGGCGTACGGGTTCGCGGCGTTGCTCAGCGTGGCGACGTTCCTGCTGTTTTGGTGCACGAGCGCGTTCCGCGACGCGATTCTGTGGAACCTGGAGCTGCGGAACGGAACCCGGTCGTTCGGGCTGTGGCAGCGGCCGCCGGTCGGCCTGCAGATCAACGCCTACGTCTTCAATTACACGAACGTGCGCGAGTTCGAGAATGGGACGGCGAGGAAGCTGAGGGTGCAGGAGGTCGGCCCGTTCGTCTATCGGGAGAGCCTGAGCCGGGCGAACGTCCAACTGCACGAGAATCGGACGGTCACGTATCAGGAGAAGAGGAGCTTCCAGTGGATCTCCGGATTGTCCGAGGGGCAAACGGTGATCGTGCCGAACCTGTTGCTCATGTCCGTTCTCGCCTACTCGCGAGACCTGAATTACCTGCTGCAGCTCGGATTCACGGTGCTGTTAGCCGGGCTCAAGGTACGCGCCAAACAACCGTTCCTCCAGCTGCCGGTCGGCGAGTACTTTTGGGGCTACGAGGACGAGCTGTTCGAGATGGCCAAGCGGTTCCCACCGTTGAAGCAATCCCTGCCCTATGACAAGTTTGGAATTCTAGCCTTTGTACGTATATAGAATATAACCTTTCACTCAAGAATTTATGTTTGATAATAATTTAACAACGCAGAAGTATTTCAACTTGTACGAATACTTTTGCCTATCTGAGTATATCTCCTCCTATAACTTCTAAAACTTGCCTAATTTCCGAGGCAGCTTTACCGAGGCAGCTAACTACAGGGTGGGCGAAAAGTTCCTTCCCACTTACTTTTCTTCCTTCGTTTTAACATAAGAAGTCGTCGGAATATAAGAAGACGAAAGTTTGGAAAATTATGCTTAAAGAAACTATTACAACGATAATAACGTAGAATAATGAAAAATAATAACAATAAAAATTAATAATATTAAAATAATAGTAATAAAAATTAGTAATAATAGTAATAATAGCAATATAATGGTAATATAATAACAGTAATTAGTAAAAAATAGTAATAATAAAAAAAATTCACGGATTCATTTTCAATCCAATAAGGTTGAACATTCACAGACCCGCTCTGTGCTTGATATTCTTTTTCATCGCACGAAAAAAAAAAAAAAAAAAAAAAAGAAAAAAAGAAAATAAGAATATTTCCAAATATTGCCAAAGTGGTAGTTTCTAAAAAAAAAAAAAAAAAAAAAAATGAAGAGTACATCGATACTACCCGTTGTCAAAAGGAATCGAGTACACGTGATACGAAGCAACTATCAACGAAATTGATCGCCGGCTATCCTTCCGGAAATGGCTAAAAAAGCTGAACTATCTCGAGTCGTTGCGATCGACTGCGATTCCCCTTTGCATCTAGCCTAGTCTAGGAAGACTGTTGTTGAAGTTTCAGCGGTGAAACAGGGCACGTTGTATGTAATTATGCGTTTACCTGAGAGCATGTGTGCTGAGTCGGGTGTTGCGTGTACGCGGCGTTCGCCGCTGCGCATACCCCTGTTCCCGGAACCTTCAACTGTTCCTTGTAATCCGGCTGATACGGCAGCAACATGCGAATCTTGCCCCAACGATTGAAGAACAGCGCTATCGCGCCTGCCCAGAAGATCAACACCAACACGACGATGCCCACTTCAACGCCACGCACCTGCAATTAAAGTCGTTTCCTTCAATCGTCATTTTGCAACCACTTGTTGGAGGAAGTGTTTCGATAAGGAGGAGAACAACTTCGTATATTTTACATTGAAATTCAAATTGAAATTATCAAACGGGAATTGAAATGGATTCATACGAAGCGGAATGGAGGAATGGAACGTACGGATATTTTCTGTACCGACACTTTTGTCGAGAATGTTGCACTTGCAGTGGAAAATGATTGGCCGAGCCAAGGTTTGACAACGTTTGAACAGAAAAGTGCAAAAATTCTGTGAAAAGTGACAATTGCAAAATTGAAAAAGGCACATCTTGAGAAAATAAATTCATGTAGCCAACAGTGATATATCATTCCAGGAACAATAAACGAAGGGCCGAAAAGTTGAATCTTAGAGAGAAGTTAGTGATAGTTTGGTGAGGTTTGAGTGGAAAAAAGGTACAAAAAATTCGGTGAAAAAGCATAGTTGCGAAATTTAAAGAGAAAAGTTCACAAACATTATTCTGTGAAAAGTGATAATTGCAAAATTTAAAAAGGCACATCTTGAGAAATATTGAGAAAATAAATTCATGTAGCCAACAGTGATACATGATTCCGGGAACAATAAACGAAGGGCCGAAAAGTTGAATTTTAGAGAGAAGTTAGTGATAGTTTGGCAAGGTTTGAGTGGAAAAAAGGTACAAAAAATTCGGTGAAAAAGCATAGTTGCAAAATCTGAAGAGAAACCTTAGCAAAAAATACCGAGCAAAGTTGATGCAGTTTGGTAAAATTTGAAGAGAAAAGTGCAAAAATTCTGTGAAAAGTGATAACTGCAAAATTGAAAAAGGCACGTCTTGAGAAATATAGAGAAATTAAATTAATGTAGCCAACAACGATATATCGTTGGATTAAAGATTAACACTGAATAAATTATTCAAGCGTTGAATAATTGAAATTAATACTAATATTGAAAGGCTTTCGGAGGATTAATATTGAAATATTTGAAAGTATCTCTTTCTAAAAAATACAAAGCAGACGCGTCACAGGCTTCAAAGTTCAAAAGGTGAGATCCAGATTGTTTGAGAAAGTATGCGCGTAAATTTACTTGTATGTAAGGCTGTGGTTGTTGAGAAGAAGGTGGAGGGGGTGGAAGAGGACCGCCTGTAACCGCTGCATCCTGTTGAGGGGATGTTCGTGGTGGTTCTGAAACATTCAAACGTACATTCTTTCCTGTATATGTATATACAATAATTTCATATTATTCATCCATTGATGTACTTTCCATATACAATATATAATATATACTTCATACGTATAAATTCAATAATTTCATATTAATATCTATCATATGAAAGATGTATTATATATATATA
>WIUT01005521.1:0-14856 GCA_010645135.1 Tetragonula clypearis | reverse complement strand
CGTGATGAATCTAAACTACTGCTTCCTGTCTTTTTCTTCTTCATTATATTATTTCTTTAGTTATCGCTGTAAAAGTCATTGCATCATTGCGGGGGAAAAATTGTAACATGAACTAGAAATTTTAAAATAAAATTCTAAAACCAGTCATTTTGACTGGTGCGGTAGTTCTAGTGTTAATGAAGAAGAAAAAGACAGGAAGCAGTAGTTTAGATTCATCACGTTAAAGAATCCAACCGCTTGTTAAAAAGAATTTCAAAAAACGACTTGGCTTCTGTAAAACTTCGTCAATTTACCAGCTATCTTTAAAAAAATATCTTCGCATCTAACAGCTGATTATTTTCATTAATCATTAAATGACAGAAAAAAATCAAACGACTCGACCAAAATTTACACTTGTCACGTTGTTTCATACGAATACGATGACGCTCGAAACAACTGGAACAACGTTCTCGGTTCTGAAGTAAGATCTCGAGCGAGGCTTCGTTTCCACTTAGATAAAAGGTTGAATTTTTCCAAAGGGGAACAGGTCCCACGAGACGCGTTGTGTCATGCCGCGTTGTAAAGATTGAGCCCTCCTTAGGGGATCCGTGTTGGATGTCCGGATCTGGGGGATGAGGCGCAGTTGAATTCAACGTTCGCTGTGTAACACAGCGTGCGTAGCCGAGTACACGACGCGTATAAGCTGCACAGGTGAAGCGGAATCTCGGTGGTAAACGGATGCCACTCTGCTTCTCTCTTTTTACCTGCATCTCGCTCGCCATTTTATATGATACGCGTTACCGTCGTCGTTCGTCGTCGTCGTCGTCGTCGTAGTCCTGTTGCTGAATAACGCGCAGGTTTATACCGGTCACTCGCATCCTGTGTCATTATCCATCATTACGAAGCTGGACAACGGCGAGGAATCGCCTCTGTCGGGATCCGGCCTGCCGTGTAAAATCTCTTCCTCCTTCGTTCCTCTTCTCTTCTCTTTTCTTTTCTTTTCCTTTCTTTTCTTTTTTTTTTTTTTTTGTTTTGTGTGTGTGAGTCGATCACTTTGTTGATCGCTGCGTGGTCTCTGTGAATTCGCGCACGCGTGACGCTTCTGGCGTGACTCGGATGGTAGCTGAGTCGAGCACGACGGAGAAAATTATTATTTGTAATTTACCTCGTAGAACGTCCGAACACCCACGGAATTGAATTTTAAAATAATTAGTCGATTAACTTGGAGGAAATTCTTCGAACGATAATCCCTTGGCGATCGATATCGCTTGTCCGCTCGTTGAAGTCTCCCGCAGCGTTCATCCACTCTCTCGCGACATACATATAAATTATTCTCCTTAGTTGGACTTTTTTAGAGTTTAATTTATAATATATAGAGTTCATTCGCAATAGGCCATTTAATTTTTCAACTTTAATCAGACTGTTAGAAAATTTCTAAATACTCGTAACTTAACCACAATTTTTCAATGTGTTTATACCTGCAGTGAACAAGCAACATTAATAGTAATTTTTAATACTTAATAACAATAGAGAACAAATTTTTGCTAATGTGGATATTTGTACAATTTTTCCAGATCTATATGTATACATGTACAACGTACGAGTTAAGTATTTACTTCATCATTATTCTTCAGAACCAATCATACAGCGTGTCGGTGCTTCTTCTTAATCGTGACAACCCTTCAAATTCGTGCGATAACACTCGCTCCGTAAATATTCTGGCGCACACACACACACACGCGTACACATCTCTCTTTCTCGTGATACGAAGCATTAAAGTCTCTTACATGGTATCCCCTACCTCCCCCCTTTGGTTGGCTTACCTCTTGTTATGTCCTGCCGTTGAAGGTGGTTGTTGGTATATGGGGGGGGGGGGTTCCGATGATTACACCAACCAGCTCGGTCAGTCGAGATAGCCAGACCGAGCCTGCTTCTCTCGTGGATGCTTTATTTCCCGAATAAGCGTTCGGTCAGGTGATAGATTTTTCTCTGGTCCTTTTTCTTACGAGCATCCGCAAGATACGTCGATTCTGCTGTTCACTCCCCGTGAACTTGCGGCAGAGTTGAATAATGCAGATACTTCCGTCGAGTAATAACGCGAATTTTTACAGTAATTCATACAATATTTTTACAATATATTCTTCATAGTTATTGATCATAATATTTCTATTTTTCAATCGTGATGGTATTAATGTTGTAGAATAATTTAGGAGATATCCTGAATTATTATCTTTTTTGTTATTGCGATCGAAATGATCTTTCCATTGCAAGATTATATCGTGTTTCTTCAAGAGTTTTACAAGAACGATCAAGTCCAGATTTGTGTAACTCGTAATAATATCTTTGAAACGTTGAAGGCAAATCAGGAAACAGTTTGAACAGACTGAAAACTTTTCTGCCTGAAAACTTTTCTGCGTTAATTGTAATATATTGACGGTATGAAGTATAATAGAACGCCTGCAGCGACGGCTTTCAGGCATTCGATGATTTATTTAAACGCTCGCGAGGTCTTCGTTCTTCTTGGAAAATTTATTAAACGAGATTTAAAGAGCAATGGAAATCTAGGAGTTTCACTTAACATAATTTTCTTATTTGCGATAGTTTGTCTTCAACCTGTTAAAGTAGGAAAACTTCAAGAGGGGAAACTTCATCGAAACTTCGAAATAAACCTCGCGTTCGCACGTTGTACATCTAACAGACGTTTTTATTGCGCGATGTAATAATTAACCGATTAACGCGCCAGCGTTATTTTGAAACTTGTTGTTGCTGTTGTTGTTTTCAACGTTGTTTCGTGCGAAAGAAAAATGAAAGAAACGAGAAAGCGTAAGAGGGAGATGCTCCTCTAAGATAGCGACTCTTTGTCTTCGAGCACAATACGATTATTTAAACGAATCTTCCCTATTCGACGCGTAGTTTCACAATTCTCAAAAACGTGTAAAAATCGTCAAGTCACGTTAAACCATTCACATGTGCGCACAGTTACTTACTGAACGAAATGAACGTTGCGAAAGAACGGCAACCGCGCGTGCCCTAGCGCGGCTATTTTTCTCAGAAGAGTAATCGCCAACCGATCGTGGCTTTTCCCGAGATTTCAAAAAAGCTGCCACTCCCGCGATATTTCGCGGTCGACCGCGATCTACATGCACCAATCGGCGAGCACGTTGCTCGAACGCAGCACGCGGCGTGTTCTGCGTCCCGTTTTAATCAGAATATCGGCAAATTTCCCAGAGCGGATAGTCGCACGACAGCCGCGGTACACATAGCTATAATCGCGGCGGCTCTAAACAGGTTTCCAAGGGAACGCCGGGATGAAAAATTGCCGCGACACACCGGCGTGTTTCTCAGAATCCACCGTGCACGATCGAACTCGAACTTGAAATCGCGAACTGGCTCGGCGCGCCATTTTTCTTCTTTCATTTTTCTTTTCCCTGTATGCGGTTTTTCTGCACCGCGAGCCGAGGATTATCGGGCAACAGTCTTGCTCTGGCAAGTCGTCGTTTCCCCGGCGACGTGGGATTTTCTTTTCACCCCGATCGATCTCTCGATCGATCGCCAGCAACGATCGCTTAATTACCCTCTTAGCTGCGAATGACGATTTTTTGGTGTAATAACTAGTACTCACGTGAGAATAGTAATTACAATTTATTACTCGAATTGAATTTTTTGTGGAATGTAAAACATATTTGTAAATTTTAGACACTGTAGAATACTTCGAGACTAGGCTTGACTAAACAGTCCTTTTTACATTTCCAAATATTTCTCTGCTATTAATATCAATTATTATTAATTATAATTATAATAGCACACTATTTATAATCTATAACAGTATAGTAATAATTAATATCAATTAAGTTGAACAATAAAATCATCGATTTTTCAAGAGAAACTAGTGCTGTTCTCTTATAATTTAATTCACTCTGCACATTATTCTGTGTCTGACGAGTATAATCGTCGTCGCGTCGTGTCACAGCGACACACGCTTTTAAAAGCAGCGACACCACAGCTAAGAGGTTAAGCTTATCAAACGATAGTGTTGGATGCGGCTATATCGTAGCGACGCTTCGAGATCATCGATCAACCGGATCGAGACGGGCTCGAAAAGCAAAAAGCTCGGAACTTGTCCGAACTTCAAACTTGTCCGAGTCGATTGCTCTCACGGTCGAACGCGGTCGCTCATTTCAGATAACCTGCGATTGCGTTCGGTGCATTCGTGCAGTGGTTTTATCGCGTCAGAACTTTATACGCGGTCTCAGACGTGGCCGAGACGCGTTCTTAGGAATGTAGATAAGATCGCGTGCGTGTTTACGATAGCCTGGCTGTTGTGAACCTGTTCATCCTCGAGTTTTATGGACGATAATGTGTTCGCGGTATTTGGACTGATGCTGGCGATTTACCGCGAGTATATACGTAATTGCGCAATTGGTGGAATTCTATAAATACGTAAAAGTAAATGGAATTTCGAGCGATTGTCAAGGGGATATTGGAAAACAAAGAAGAAGCGCTTCTCAGCGCAAAACAGAGGACTAGAAGTAAGTTGAAATGAACAACAAATGGAGATCCTCGTGTAATTGGCTAACGATAATTGAAAGTGATTTTTTTTAAAGGAGACAATTGCTCGTTCTCTGCCACGGCCAAGTTGTAATCTCAAGGGCCATACAATACTCATTCGTCAGTATCTCCTCGACGAAAAAATTCCCCAATTTGTGATCTGTGCAAAGTTCAACTGGCGCAGTGGAACAGTACAAATGATACATCAAGACAGTAAATAGACATCAACTCAGAACACAAGCCCTTGATTGTCTGAATGACAATCCAAAGGATGAAGAATCGATCCTAAAATTGATACATCCTCTAAAACAGTCTAATAAATAATAAGAATGATAAAATAATAAATAATTGGAAGATTCAAGTTTCAAGTCGCTGATGAACTCACACAAATGGTCGACGCGACTTTAAATGTTATGAAATGAAAAATAAAGAAAAAAAGAAAACGAACTATAAATATTCTAGACGTGCAATCTGAATAAGGTTTACGCGAGCAGATCACGCGATCACTGTCTAAAAATGTTCATCGTCTCGCGGGGATGTGTCGTTTACGATCGCGAGATAGGACAGCGATTTTTTTTTTGTGCTTTCGATGCAACGAAACCCATCAGAGAGCCGTGCGTTTATAGACGCACGAAACTGCGTTAACGTATTTTCTTAATGCTCGTAAACCGTAACGATTGCGATGCGTCGCGCGCTGCCGCCCTCTAATGAAGATGCGAGCCGCTTTTCTTTTTTCCGCGAGGATCTCCTGCACGCGATGCTATTAATAAAGAGATCTTGATATCGAAAACGTTTCAAACGTTCAACGTTCGTGCTTTGAGCATCCCACAACCTCGCTAGCGCTATATTTTGGTGGTGAAATAGTGTCAATTAACCCTTTTGCTTCGAGCACCGGATATATCCGGCGTCCATGTGATGTGTATATAAGTACCATCTCTAGTCAATGATAAATTCTTCGTTATCGGTAAAACATTTTTTGTTGATTTTATTGATATATTGGATTAATCACATATTGAAACTACTCTTTGTTGTTTACGACATCAAAACGATCGTTCACTGTATCACTCCAAAAAATCTATCGAATCCATTCGACAGTGAAACGATAGTTCATATACGTTTTTTTTTACAAGGATTAGGAATAGATCGGCTTAATATATTAACTAATTTGCGTTACGTTATTAATTATATTAAACGTTTAATCGTAAAGTCTTGTAAATATGTAAATATTTAAATATGTAAATACCTAAAAATATGTCAACAGTAATTGGTCTAATGGTTTTAGAATAACTAATATAATTTTGTATAAGTCTTTTTATGTTAAAAATGTGAACTGTACGTGTTGTATTAGAGCAACGATTGTTTTATTAAGCACAGTTGATATTTGAGAAAACTTAGAAAAACGTATATACAAGAACCACGCGCACCGTGCACATTTCTGGCGCGTGCTTCCGTTCAGTGACGTACGGCACTTCGGCGGACTGGACTGCCGAAGCGAAAGGGTTAAAGGAACGAACAACCTGACAGATGGTCCATCGCAATTACGAAAAATATAAGAGTAACAGTGAAATTATTCAAAATGCGACTTGTCACGTTCTACGCGCATACGCATATTGTACTTGTAATTTTCAAATATAAATGCAGTTAATGTAAGAAGATTTCCCATCAAGTTCCCAACTGTGTCCTAGCATGTTAAAAACGTTTAATTTCGTCATTCTATTGCGTGAAATGCGAGTGCGTTTTACACACGAAAGTTTTCCTCCGCGAGCGGCATTGCGGTCGTTGCACGTACTATTTACGAGGATCGTGGAAGCGAGGTAAAATGCCGCTCAATGAGCATTTACGCAAGTCGAAAACGCCTGTCACTGGCGGTTTATTATCGTTTCACCAGGCAAAAAGGCTTCGCCAGGGCTCTGGAAACCGACTGTTCGTTCGTTATGTTTCGCGTGTTTCTCGTATGAAAACGGTTTTCTGTAATTTTCCTCCGCGTCGTTCGGGGTTCGATGGCCACGCTACCGAGAAACCGTTCGTTTAAAGAACCGCTTTTCCGCGGGCATTTTTACCACTCGAACGTTCATCGGCATGGTTGACCATCTCTGCGCGGGTCGCCGTTGCGGCTAATTGTATGTGCAATTGTGTCATCGCGTACCCAGCACCGTCGTTAAATATTTCGTTTCGACATCCGCGCATGCCTCCTCGTCACGCTTTTGGAAAATGAGGTTATTGCAGCTCTGCCTTCGGAGAGGTTTATTCGTTACTTGTCGCTGTTCCTTTTCTTTTCTTTTCTTTTTTCTTTCTTTTTCAAGGGTGATATTTAATCGGGAAATAATTAAATTTAACAACGACAATCGCGAGTCAATGATAATTCGGGTGTATCAAATTGTTCAAATCTCGTTCGACAAGAATAAACTATAGAGTTATTTAAATACTGAGGAGTGTTGGCACGTTAATACCGATTCAAATGTGTAGTTTATTGTACTGATTCACATCACTATGATTTATGGATGACAATACGTGCAGGATTGATCAAAGGCGAACGCGTTTGTAAATTAATTAACTGAACACTTTGTCACACTTTGACCTTGTATTTGAATTTCTATCTATCATTTTCTGCGGAAATTCAAACTATTTTTAGATTTTAGTCAATTCAAACGTAACTAGCAATCTTTACAAATATATTAAGGCTGAAGAATGCTGGAGTAAAACTAAGAGTATAAACGTACGACGAGGATAAATCGCGTCAAAGATTTCCAAGTGTCTGTTGTACAGTTTCCTACAGAATTGGTATATCGACGTCTTGTTAAATGACGATGATGCAGCAACGTTCGATGATGGAGTGGAGAACTGGAACGAATTTTAGCAGTATACCTTTTCATCCATCTTCCAACGACTGCTCTACTAACCTAATATAGTTGGTCTTTTTGTACACTTTCGTGACTCGACTTAATTCTCACGTAAATATCACGTTCACCTTCATACTCTCTCAATATTATATTTGTCAAACGTTACTCGGCTATATTTCTCTCCGTTTTTTATACTTATTTTTTAACAAATATTCAAGCAGCAAACGTACACGGTCGCTGTACAAGATCGTTGATGATCATTTGTTAATATTAATTTGAGTTTGAATGTCTCGGCTGGAGACTCTCGAATGTTGACCGCAAGCCGAGTCTCGTCTTCACGAACCACTTAATAATTTCTGTTTTACGAGGCCGACGTATTACAACGTCCAACGTACTTTCAACTATACTTTGCCCGGCTCTGCTCGAGGAAACTAGCTTTTTACGTCGACCGCGGATCCCGCGTGTGCGCGTCATCGTAGAAGCTGAAAGTAATTGCACGAACGTGTAAGTTTGAACGAATCTCTCGAGTTCGAGTCGGCTGTAGAACTTGAGCTACCGCGGATTCGTGAAAGTTTGTACGCCTCCGCCAGCCTCTCTCGACAGATAATAGTGTTATCGACCGTGATATCGCTTTAAAATGCCGACGATAGTTATTCGCCTTTGCTAAATTCACGTCGTGTTTCAACTCTGATTGACGCAAGGTCGCCTGACATTGAAATTCGTGTGGCAGTGGTTCTTTGCTTCTAGAATTCTTCCACCTTTCACGCATTTTACCGAGCAGTATTCAAATACAGAAGATAGCGTAAAGTTTCAGTTATTTCAATCATCAGCCAAGAGACGTAGACTTTTTTTTCATACCTAAAGGCACCAAACCGATTTAGAACCGACTTCAATTGCGACAAATGTTCTACATCGAAGATATAACTCAGCTTTATTTTTCAGAATTTATTTTTCAGAATTTATTTTTTTAAACTGAATTGAGACTTTCTATCTATCCTGCGTTTGCCAATATCGTATCAGTATGTTGGTATATATTTAACGACCAAGTGTGTTATCCGAAGCGTTGTTGATTTACGCGATAGCCGGGGATGTATTATAACTTGTTCCCATCGGCGATAGGCAAACCCGCGCGGAGTGAGACAAGTCGGCGTAATTTAATTTAACGAACCGCGTAAATCCTGGCGATCGGTCATCGGACGCTGGAGACACCGCGCACGTCGCATTTCACGAGGATCCAGATAAGAAGCCGGAGGCACGCAGCACGGCACGCTTAACCAACACACTCTTGGGCTCTTACGTATCGCGAGGGTGCTGGTCGTCGGGACGCATCGATCGTCTTAATTAATTCGCGCCGGCAAAAGGAAAGCCTCCGTCGTTTTATCAATGAACGTCCTCGTCGGATCTCCAGCCCGAGCACGGAGAAACGTTCCCTCGCTTTTCTGCCATGCTGCGCTTGCGTGCGTGCGTGCGTGCGTGCGTGCGTGCGTGCAACTGGAAAACGAATCTTATAATACCACGTACCTACTCTACGTACACCACTGTCTTCATAAGTATTAAGACATTTGTAGGAAGCGTTAGATTAGAAAAGTGTTTCAGCGTCAGTGAGATACGTTAGACGTTACCTGTCCTTCAATCGTCGTTTCGATCAATTTTTCTTTTTTTTTTTTTTCCAACAATCAACCAACCGTTGCGAATTTTCCTTAATGTTTCGTTAATCTTGTCTTCTTAATTAGTTTTATATTCTTTTGGATAAATTCCTTCCGAGTTTTGCATTAGAGATTTAGATTAGGAGAGGTTAAGGGTGCGGAGATAGTTCTATGTGAATTTTTACATAGTCCATCGATTTTGACATTTTCAACCAGTCACCACGTATTTTTCATATACTTGCGCGCGAGAGTGTACACGCGCGAAGTATACCGAAAGAAACGAACGCGAATGGCGAATAAAGGGAAAGAATGATTGAGGATCAAAGAAGGGGGAGGAACGAGAAGCGAGACTAAAGGAACAGTTAGCAGAAGTGAAAAAGGAAGAAAGAAAAAAAAAAGAAAAAGAAGAGCAAGAAGAAGAAGAAGGAGAAGAGAGAAATAAGAAATAACGAAGCAAGTTGGAGGAGAAGCGTTCGCGACGGCGCGTGGGTGGCTCGGCGCATAATTATGTAAGGGACCTATTAAACAGAATCGTTAAACGGAAATCTAATGGCGGTGATGGCTTCGTGCACGGTGCCCACGTGGTCGCGTGATCATTTGTACCGTGCGCCGAGGAATCGAGGCCGATCGTTGATTTATTTGTTGGCAGCTGTCTCGGCTCGGCTCGTCTCGCGAATGCGCTCGGCAATGAGAATTTGTAATGCATCGATGGTTGAATGGTAATAGGATCGAAGCATACCGATCATTCGCACGCTTCGACGTCGAAGATTCGTCGCCATGCCAACGAATCTTCGTTTTCGCTTTAGATGCGTAACACGTAGTTCAGCTTGCGTTCTCTCCCTAGGATTTCGTGCGGCTTCGAATATTTCATACGAATTCGAGGACGAAGAGTTCGAGGAATGAACAGATTTCAGATTCTTTTCTTTTGTGAGGGTAGTAAGTTCGTCTTTCAAACGAGAATCCTTGATTCTTAGCAATCGCGTGGGAACGTGAGAAGTAATTTCGTTGATAATTACTGAGACTTAACTATCAAGTCATTTTATTTTGAAAACGAGCCGTAAACCAAACAAAGAGAAAACTTTAGTGACGCGAGATTGGTTCACTGAATTTCAAGACTACTTCACCGTAAGAATTAGGAAAAGTGAGCTGTCGTTATTCCGTTCCCTGTAATATTCCCATATGGAACTCTATACAATTTCTTGAACGATTTGCATAAAATTCGCAGAACATTTCGACGAACATCACTTTCGTGAGTTTACGTATCAAATGACATGCAATTTTGCCATCTGTACGCGATGGTACTTTTGCAAATTGCACGAACAACAATGCTGCGACTACATAAATCATAGGTCTTTCTCTCTGGCCTTTATTTCTATACGCAAAATTTATCGAATCGGAGCGAAGCGCGCCCATTTTCGTGCCGTAGTTGCAATCGTCGTCTCCTCGTCGGCTCAGTCAGTCACACACACATTGTTCCCCGCTTTCGCTCGTCGTTTATTGTCATTCATCAACGATCATCAATCTCTTAACTAGACGTTAATGGAAATCCCGTAAGCTGCCGCGTATATTACGCGGATATTAACGTGGGACTTCCCATGTTGTCCTCCTTGTTACGAAACCGACTAGCACGGGAACCGCTGAGTTGAGATCCCAGATACACCACGACTAATCCTGAAATGCATCTTTCGCTAGAAAAGATTCATGGCGGTCGTTTATCGCGACGCGTTTTTTTCCATCACGATGTTCAGCACACATTTTTTTATTTTCCACCAACTCGTCGCCTCGTCGTTCGATTTTATTTTCGCCATTGGCCGCCGCAATTGCAGCCGTAATTTCAATTTCAATTTAACACGGTACACAACGCGGAAGTCGTATCTTTGCAGATTCACCGCATCGTAATTGAATATTTCATTATTGTCAGTTGAAATACGAGGCGCGGTTTATATCTCTCGGACGAGAGATACACGCTGTAATTCCCGCTACCATCCTTCTACCGGTTCCAACTGTACAACTGGTTCGTTTTTAAGGCTGGGCATTCAATTAACCGAAACGATTTTCCATTCTCGCCGAGGGGACGGTTTCTAGGCACGTTACGTGACAATGCGTGTCGTAAAATCGAACGTCGTCGTAAAGTTTGGACGCGTATATAGTGGATTGTGTAGCGATGTCCCGATCTCGATGCCGAGAAAGAGTCAGTTGGTGGGCGTTCAGTCGTTATTCACCACCTCGCCGGCAGTCTGATTGCTCGGAGAACCGCGAGCTTTTCGAGCTTCGCGTCGGCCCCGTGCGTCGCCAATCAACGGGCCGCGATTTTATCCGCGCGATCGATCGCAAAACGTACGATTCGATCGATAATCGGTTTCAACTCGTTCGTAAATTGAGATTCGAGAAACGTACGAGACGTCTCGTGCTCTTGAAATTAGACGTTTCCTGTGTAGATATTTCGTTTCGTTTTATTCTATGCATTATACTTCGCGTACGTACAAGTAGCAAGTCAGGTCTAGTGCTTCACTTTTTGTTGTAATTTAGTGGTAATTCAAATGTTCGTCTCTTTTACTCCGTCATTCGTTAATTTTATTCAAACTCCGATTTAATTAATTTTTGTCGCGCGCATTGTACTTTTACCAAGCGTATCTCTCGCATTTTCAAGGAATTAGTTCGCATGTATTTTCGTCCCACGAGCAAGTGGAATATTTCATGTTTCAATTAATAATGAGTACATTACGTCATCCTCTTTTTTTTATACGTTCTTTGATTTTATCCATGGTGCAGCTCAATTTATTTTCGTTATTTCGTATAATCAGGTTGATCTTGTTCTTGTTCTTTTTTGAGCATGATCACGAGAGGAAGATCTCCATCGATCGGGCATGCACCCCTAATTCGAATTCCCTTGATATAATGAGCGTCTTGATCTTCAACTCGATCAAAAATAACTGCTTTTGACGTATTAACACCATATAGGCCGGCACCGTGATTGCGCGTTATTTGTAAAATAGTGGTTAGCAGACGATAGTCATTTGCAATTCCAATTTCAACGTTTGTTTAAAACACATTATCATGTATTATCAGATATTGAAAATTCTGCATACAGAACGAAGGGTTCTCTTTCATAAAAAAAAGCAGAATTCTTACCTTTTATATTTCACTTTGTATACGAACTAATAACCCTTTGCACCTTTGTGTATCGCCAGATAACTTTAGTTTTCATAAACCTGTTTGACGCCATAAAAGGGGATGTTTGTTGCAACGTTTTAAAGGAAATATGTTTGGCACTTGTTTATGACCATTTCAAGTATCTCTTCCGATGCACAGATATTTTACTTTACTTTATTTTTCCCGGGGAGAAAATTTTGCAAGCTACCCGTGCATTTTGAATCTTACCACGTGAAAGAAAATGTATTAAATATACGTATACGTTTAAACATATTGTCTTTGTTCAAATTTTTTTTCTTTAGAATCACTTCGTAGTAACATCGTAACGATAGAGTTGGTTTAATTTCTATGCTAATTCTACGCTACTTTCACAAAGAAGAAGCCGGTCACTCGTGCGAAGTATCACCAGCCTGAGAGTAACCAAGACAAGTAACGATTCGAATCAGAGTCGAAAAGAACGTTGCATTCGCGTAATCGATTTGAAAAATGCCGGTACGATATCGTCACGGCACGGAAATCAATTCCGTCGCGGTTACAAATGCTCGTCCGTATCTACCCCGATTATTAGGCTGTCCTCGTAAAGTGGCCATCTCTCAACATGATTCATCGAATCACCGGAGAGGTTCGCAATTTAACGCGTGATCAGATCGCCGAGTGTCCAACGACTGTCTTCGTCGGCCGAGTGTTGAACGAAAGTATACGACGAAGTATATGAATAGACACCTTACGGACTTTCGTGACTTGAAATACCGACATATTAAAAAAATCACTGGTTTTTTAAGCACTAGGTTTACGTTTAGGCAACGGTGAGTTTGGAAACTAGTGAATGAATCAGCAATACGATCTTCGAGAGTTGTCAAACTATCGATATCGAAATGTAAAGCTCGTCTGTGACTATATACCAAGTAAAAGTGATACAAGCAAAATGTTTGATTGTATCTCCAGATTCCAAAACACCAGATTAGCATTTAAAATTATTCCATTTTTTATTATGTATTTATGTCTGTGTTAGAAAGAGCTCTATTCGCGTTTTACGGATTCATCGATCGATTTTTCATTGGAAATGATAAAATTAATATTTACAACAGGATGTTTTATTTATTGAAGTATACTTAGGGACGAAATATATTTAGAGTAGACCTGATATAACCAAAAGGGAACATAGAACAGATATTGCATTTTATCAAATCATATGTCTTGAAATATCCATCAAAATCTAAAGTCTAATAAAGTCTTATACAATATTACGCCATCACAAAAAAATTGAATCCATAATTTTAGAAATCAACAATCTACCTAACAACTCGACAAATCCTTTAATTACATGAAAATTAGTCGTGATCGATTGGTTCATATTGCTTGTTATATAATTCATAATTGCATCGTAGAAATGCAATTAGTAATTGTATTACAAATAACGACGATTGCCTTGGTCTCACCTTGGTTAAGGACTAAGGAAAACATTTTTCCCCATTTTAAAATTGGTGATTGTCGTATTTAATTATAACCTTATCTGCATTTTTTTATACAGAATGTCTAAATAGAACGTATGCCGAACGCGATTATGTAAATGGGAACGTTTAGAAAAAAAAGATGTGCAAATTGGGCTAAACTAATATATGTACTATGTGCAATGTCCATCTTTACTTCACAACAAAAAGAAATTGCTTCGCAGAATATCATAATTAGCACATCATTTTGTATAGTAATTTTATTTCATAATTTTGTATTATTTTAGCTAACATTTTGTTATAATAAACCAATAAACAATACATTGCATAATAAGCCTAACCATAATTTGTGTTATCTTTATAGTCCATTGGGAAAAATATTTTCCATAAAATTCCAAAAGAACTACACATTGTTATGTATTTCTCTTATGATTTTTATTTATTTTACGTCTAAACAAACTAAAATAAACAGTTACATACTAATATTTACTCTTAGCAATCTTATGGTCGTGAAAGGGTTAAGGTTGCTACGTTGTAAAAACCCATTCTCGTGCTATCCATCCTTTTTTTTACTTCAAAACAAATTTATTCAATTAAAAAAAAAAAATGAAACTCCTTTTGATATACGATTGCAAAATAGTCACAGTTCCTTACAAAACGAACAGCAAAAGGAGTTTTAAGATAAAACCAATGAAGAGTAAACCAATGCACAATATATTCAAATAAAAATCAAAGTTAAATTGAAAATAATTATAACTAAGTTATGATATGTAAAGTATTTTACATATTTAAAGAAGGAATAAAAACTGTTTCGTATGTATTATAACAATAAGCGTATCATCTTATAGAATGCTCTCACAGTGAATTTACAGATACATACTAATTATATTATCGAGTCGACGGAAACGGAACAGTAACAAAAATGTGTGACGAAACGAACGAACGAAGAAAGAGAAGGAAGAGTCTTATGGGGAAAGAAAGAAAGGGTCCTTTTCGTGGGCGTTCCGTTTGATTACGTTCATTAAACGTACGACCGGTGGTACGTTCGTTTTACCCGGCGGTATCAGTTTCTTCTTCGCCGCGCGCGTTCTCGTTTGCTGCCGATATCGAGCTGCTGTGATCTGGAGCGTGTAGTTGCTCGCGCGAGCGGCCGAAAGGATCGAGATCGAGCGACCGCGGACAGAGATACAAACGAAGGGAGCGTAGAGAGAGAGAGAGAGAGAGAGAGAGAGAGAGAGA
>WIUT01005520.1:0-14857 GCA_010645135.1 Tetragonula clypearis | reverse complement strand
TTCACATACACACACACACATACACACACACACAAACACACACACACACACACACTCACGACGAACTTCCTTCGCGTTCCGGCTCGCGCGAACGGTTTTCCAATCGCCTACAATGCAAACGAGCCGCCTAAGACCGATTTACATTTCCATTAGCCGGTTGGCCGGTTTGCTCCGGCGTCGATAAATCTGGTCAGTTTTCTCGTAGACGTGCCAGGTCGCGGCCGAACGAACCGCGTACTCTGGCCTGTCCGCGACACGGCCATCAACGGTCGGACCTAATTTCATTAACGTCAGTTTACGACGCGTTCGCCGTGAGAATCTTTATGCAAATCGAGTTACGCTCGAATGTTTGGCGCCCTGCTGTTCGAAACATTCGATTCCCAATAGAAGAATCAGCTATACGGATTGTTTCTTTTTTTTGTGTCCACTTCTCCGAGCTTCGTCTTTAAAGGGGAATGTGCAAATCGTATCAGAATTTTATACTCGACTGTAGAAAGGTTACTGTTAGGTTAGTACATCTAACTGGAGAACGAAGTAATTTTACGTTGAATCTCTCGTAGTTTCGATTTTCTCTTGAATTTATTGCGGATTTTACTTGAGTACTATAGCGAGGATCGTAAACCACAGGTGGTCTGCGTGGAATGGTGTTAGATAGTGATATAGAATGCTGGCATCTTCACGTGCATTGCTTCTTTTGCAAGACGTGGGGGATAGTAATTAACAATAGCGTATTCTGCTGTAATTTCTACGACGACATCGTTGTCATTACGCGCGTCACGTACTGTGTAAAGTCATGAATAGACTTGCATTTAACTACGACACGAACATTATCCGTTATTAAACCCCTTTGAAATAACGTTTCTATTTGATATGCGATCGTGAGTTGGTTACTATTGCACTGGCACATCTAAAATATTAAAATAATAAAGTATTGTTAAATGTTATGTGTAATTTTTATTGAGGAGTCTTTAATTCTTACGAAAGACTGAAGCAAAGGTACACTGTTCTAAATCTGGCTTTGTTAACTGCTAACTATAATTTATGTATCGCAAGTATGGTACATCACGACAATATAAGAAAAGCGATTAAGCAAGAGACAAGCAAAATATTTTTACGGACTCGATCGAACGAATGCAACAAAAATTCAACTTTCCTATTCAAAAATACAACGAATATTTAGCTTTGGAATTTTCAAATATTATGATTTCTATATCGCCTAAATTATTAGATCTTTCTCGGATCCAGCCTATTCACGACTAATTCTCATTCCATCGCACAGCACATTTTTAACTTACCTTAACGCGAAACCGCATATCGGTGCGTATTACAATGAAATGAATATTCAGACTTGGCGCTCACCTGCAAGAGAATTGAATGATAATTTTTCCGGAAAATTCAAGAGAGGCGTCGGAAGGACGAAGAGAGATAAAAGGTATCGTGAAAGAGGGAGGGAAAAAGAGAGAGAGAGATGCCCCTCGTCGGGCATAAACTAGGGAACGATGTTACGAAGTCGTAAATCACTCTCTTAACGAAAGTCTTTGTTGCAATTTATGCGAGGCGAGCCGGTAAATCATTTCGCGAACCGATGGGGCAATTTATAACAATTAAGTGCGCGGCGGAGCCGCGACTGCTGCGAAGGAGCTTTTCTCGTTGAGAAAAGGAGGCTGTAGTTGGCTCTGCGCGTGAGAACCGTAATAAGTCTTAATAAGTACGCCGGTAGCGGCACACGCTTTGAGAAAGCCGTGCGGTCATGTTCCTTTTTTTCTTCCTCTCTTTTTCTTTTTTTCTTTTTTTTTTTTTTTTTGTTTTTTGCTTCTTTCCTCCAGACTCCAGTCTTCATTGAGGCCAGAGTATTGACTCTCTGGTTGCATTCTTTCGCGGTGGAAAAAACTCGGGACGTCGATTATCCTACGAAAAGTTAATTACACACTCTCGATTTATTGTTAAACACTTCGCTTGATTCGCTGAGATAGGATGTTTAATTTCTCTTGTAAGAAATATTTCAATTCAAATTCATATTCTTCTGAACCTAAACCTAAGATATAGAACTCAAGGAGAGATTTCTTTCGCCCTGAATATCGTAGTAGGCATAGACAATTCGTATGTATTTTTGCATGTTGTAAATGCATTCTGTACACATCTTTATACTTATAAATTTTCGCGAATCATTAGTAGCTATAGAATGTCTTCTCTTTCGCTTTGCAGCAGAGAACGATATTTTACAGTCGATATCGCATTGCAGGAAAAACTTGTCTTCAAAGCAATCAACCACTTAGAATAATGACAGTGTAAGAACTGTTCTTTTTATCGTGAAAAACGTCATTCACGATATCATTCACGATATAAGAAGATCCTTTCATTCTTTGTGCACGGTCTGTGATTATCTTTTCGTTTCTTATGTCTCGTACGTCTAATATATACTTCCACGTATATTGATTGCAATTGACAAAAATTGTTATGAATAAACAATTTTTAATAATCAGATCAAGCATTAGAGGTGAATTAAAAAGATCAGCAGGATCTTGAAGATTAAGACAAGGGACGAATAAAATCGCCTCGTGATATAAAAGTAGCTGGTCGAGTTCACCGTATTATAATTATAATTACACATTAGTAAAAATGTAAAATTTGGAAGCTCATTCCTATATTTATGTTTATGTCAGAAGGAATTTTTGATCAGTACTATTAAACTTATAAATAGTTTAAAAAAGTAAAAATTACTTTAAAAATTACTTTTATTTTATTTCTGAAATGCGTTTGCTATTGCTCAGTTATTCCCAGAAGTTTTTAATTAAAGATTTTAATCTTTATTTAACACTCGCATATGTACATCATAAATATTAGCGGTCTTTGAAACTTCCCGTGACATTTGTGTAAGTTCCAATGTGTACAGTTTCGTACAACTTTCCTCTGACTAGTTTTTACCTGTCTTCGAAGAGCTTCGAAACTTTATCTCATTTCCTCGCCTGTTTTTTTTTTCTCCTCCTCGACGTCCTTGGCTTTAACGATTGGTATGCCTGTTGAGAAACCGCTCTTGATTATCATATTCCCATTGAAGACGATTTCGGTTGGATTCCAGTAATTTGCCGGCGCATCGCGAAGAATATTCATTAAGCGGGAGAGATAGTACGGGGAACGCGATAAAAATTCTGGAAATTTAGCCGGTCCAATGTTTCTTGATTTTCCGCCGGCCGGAAGCTCTTTATTTGATCTTAACGCATATCCTGCTCGTTAAGATGCAGACGAGGCGAAGGAAGAGGTGTGAGTCACTGGTTCGCTGAGTCACCAGAACACAGCCAGCCGCCGCGCGCGCCGAAATTCCGGATGCGCCAATTACGCGGCCCGATAATGAAACGAACTTTTGCCAAAAAGTGCATCGTCCGGATAATGGCTCGCTTATTGTCAGGTCTACCACTCGGTAATAATAATAATTTCGCTTCGTCCCTGATGGATGGGTCGCGAATTTTTGCGTGCCTTCGTGAAAAATTTGGGGACGCGGAAACGCATACAGTAGAAATAATATAGAATACGTGAGAAATATTTATTTAGGGTACAGTGTTTAATAAATGAAATAACTGTTTACGTAGGTGGCACAGAATTCGATTAAATAAAAGATTAAGGTAATTATGATTGTCGGTTTAATCGGTCGACTAAAGAGAGTTAGAATACTTCAAAGAGTGTATAGTTTAGCAATCGTGTTTAAATTTAGCAATGCTGTAATATTATAATTATATTTCATAAATGTTGCAATAAATATTCAGGCTGATAATACGTGTATTACTTCTTTGACTATTGACAATAAAAGCAAAATGCAGTTTTAAGTGTCGCATAGAGGGATTTAATTTCCTCCGTCGTGTACGACGTAAAGAAAGATTATTTCTACGAGAGCAATGTAGGGAAATTTCATTTTCTTCGTGTCATCAAAGAATTACTTGCGAAATATTAGCATTTTAAGCGATTTCTGTAAAGTTCGATTCAGCTTGCAAGATTGGAATCTAATTTTCTTCCTTTTTTTTTCTTTTTTCATAAATTTGTTGCCTTTTTTTTTTTTTTTTTTTAACGTCATGAAAATGCATCGATTCAGTTCACGCGGCGGCGGCGGCGGCGGCGTAACGTCGAGCTCGTTTCTCAGAGGACGAACTTTGAAAATCGATTTTTGCAAAGCCAGCGTAATTACAGTGACGGATCCAATTAGAGCGAACGGGGTTCTGGGTGTCGCGTAAGTGTACCGAGAATCCGCTAAAAGTGAGTATTCTCGTCAGGTATTCTGATTGGAATATCTAATCAGGAGTCTATGAGGGCCCCGGAGACGAGACCGCCAATTTGAACCGGTGCCAGCGCTTTCCGCGTGACATTGGTCTCGTTGGCAAACGTCGAGCTCGAGCTGCGTTGAATTGAAACTTGAACATTCGTCCAGCTTTTTCTTCTTTCTCTCTCTCGCTCTCTCTCTCTCTCTCTCTCTTTCTTTCCTTCTTTCCTCTTTCATTTTTTCCTTTTTTTTTTCATTGAAAAAACTCAAACTGCTGATGCTTCGAGTTTATACTTTCGCACGATCGTTTGTGTCGGGAGCATACATGATTCAACAACAAATTCAAACGCGATGCGATCGATACCAAGCTGTACACTTTCGCAGGTAACATAAAATGCTATCCTCTTTGACGTTCTATAATCAGAACGATCCCTGTAATTTTCATTCGACGGAATAGTCGATTTCCATTGGTTTCGGCTTACTCTGTGCTGTTATAAGCATTGTTGGATTTCGTTGCGACGATTTAATTATTTGTTGGTTTTGAAAATGGAGATTCTTTGCAGAGAAATAACAACAGCGGAAATACACGTAATTATTATATGTGTTCAATGACAGTGAATGAGGGTAATGAATAAATGGAATGGTAAATAAAATGAAAATGCTCTGGTTCAAATGAAATGACAAATGACGTGGGATGTGACTTGTTGATTGCCGGAGTGCTTGTAGAGCTCGGGTTGGCGAAGGATGCAATAGACGTGTAGGCCAAAACTCATGTACCAAGAGTGCATCTCTATACGTGAATTCTAAATACAAATAAAATTTAATCTTGTAAATTGAATAGAATGAACTAGAGCGTCACGCTGACGTTGTTCGTTTTCAATTCTGAATAAAGGTTTTCGATTCTTTTCTGCACTTAATAAGAGAATTTGTAATTTTCCCGGCATGTAACGTGAAACAATTTTCTAAATTGTATATTCATCCGCACTCTAGCAGTATTATTCAACTTAGCTTTAATATATTAAATATATATAGTCGATATTTCGCTATGTCATCAAGCAAGTCATCAAACATTTTCGTCATGAACAGATACACACACACACACACACACACATACATATATACTTATATATTTCCGAATATTGATGTTTTTAATACGCAAAGTCAAGATGCGACAAGGGATGCGACAGCAATTAAAAAGAGCTGAAAAAAGTACGGCCATGGCTGCAACACGGTGTAAAAGTCACCGATAGTTTCGTTCACCCACGCTATATCGCACACCCTCGACCGCGTCTAGACGCTTCGTGCGGTCGAGTGTTATCGTGAGTGGTAGATACGGCATGTAGAGAGAATGACTCAACGGTTTGTACAGCCCGTGTGTTGCATGCAGTTACGTGTCGCAGACACGTTTTGCAACATTCTGCAATCTGGGGTGACACATTGCTTTGTAACGTGAAAGAATCGTTCTCTAGAACCTTTGCAAAACTCGAAGGAGCACCAGGGACATCTTTGTTCTTAATAGAGTAAACATACACGATGCAATATGATTTTTACTGTTTAATATGCTCTTTTATACAGCATGCCCAAATACTCTGTATTAACGAATAATTTTAATAAATTTTTATGTTACAAAATTTTATACGCGTGATTTGATATGGATTATTGTAAAGTAGTTTGTCATAGATCTGGACAACGACCAACGCAACCGACTATCACGTTATGCAATATTTCAACTTTCAATATCGATCGACGAGAGTATCGTTTGTTTGAGTTACTGAAGAATTTTTTTGCTAAAGTTCAGAGCTAGCGAGTCGACGTTACTTCAAGCTTAATATTCTAAGATGAATATTGAAAATTCATTGGGAAAAGTGTCGTTTAAAAGATTAAAACGGTAGTCTGAAAAATGAGATGTTCCGGCGATACCTTCGTTAATACTATTGATCGTGACGTGTTGTCGATTGCTGGGCAAGATACAACAGTGGTTGAATCTGAATAACGACACAGTGCCTGGCCATAGATTGCGTCTGCTACGTACAGGATGAATATTCTGATGTAGCGGGCTGTCAGGTTTAGCACACAATCAAGCATTATCAGGTACGGTCAGACAGTAATTAATGGCTCGGTCTGGTCAAACAGTAATCAATAATCAATGGTCACTCATAATCAGGTCAATGGTACGAAGCCACATCACTTAGATCGGATCTAAACGTCATATCAAATTCAAAGGTAAACATCAGTACCAAACGGCTGGTCACCGTATGCTCCATTGGCCAAACTCAAAATACAATGTGCATCCATGAATGAATCTGATCATTTTCCCCCTTCTTGTCAACGAGAATTTATTAGAATTTATTTATTAATTTAGATAATACTTAGAAAAGAATATTGCATATTCATCAAATGCAAAATGTACACACATTGGTGTGAATATGAAAATTTTCTACGATTTAGAGATTAATATTAATTATTTAAATCATTGAAGATCTTGATGAGTCGAAAGTTTTTGTCTAGCAAGAAGAATATAATATGCTCATCGCTTATCACGAAATCTTCGAATAAAGTACGCATCTAAATCACGCAAAATAATTCAGTAACAATTTGTAACATGCATTTGTAACATTTCTAATTCGAGAAAGAACTTTAAAGAAGAATAAAGAGGAAGGGTGTGACACTGGGAGCGTCGAGGGTTAGAGGTAACAACGATTAAGCTTACACCTCGACCTCAGCACCGCGTTCGCGTGGAATCTCTTCTGGCAATAGTCAACCTCGAGTCGAAGCTTCCCCGCTGGTTCGCGAGTACGTGGAGCCGCGACCCTCGTGCAGCCAGCACAGAAGCTATTACTCGACGAAAACTTACTTTTCTCGGGGAAATTACTTTCACGAAGTATCTTATTTCGTCGGCGACGACGCGAGGCGAGCGGCATCGTTGCTTTCCCATTTTCGAGATTTCGCTGCCGACGCTGCCGTCAGCAGCAGCATCACGGGAACGCGCCTGCGCCACTCGGTGTATTTTGGGGTGGATTAGGTCTCACGCTTGTAGATCAAGACGGGGCAGGGACAGGATAGGCCTCCGATTCAATGGGGACGAAATGTTTGCTCGGTGTGGAGGACACCGTTGAACGAAGTTAGATAAAGAGTTTCGAAGTAAGATAAATACGACGAGTGTCAGTCTAATTGTTTTGAGGGGTTGGTTTTCTGGAGGGTGACTTGACGTGATCGTTACCGATGTTTTGATTATACAGTGGCGAACAGAAGAAAGTTTTAAAGGCTAATTTGATACGATCCACAGTTTTACGGAATGGAATTATTAATTTAATCACGAAACATTTTAAACTTTCGTTTATCTGCCATTTTATTTGGTAACAGGGGAACTTTCAGAGCGATTGGTTCGTTGATGACACATGAATTTTTATTGTTTTTTTACAATTTTTATAAAGAATTTCCAATAGTACAAATTGTTACCCTAATTGATTGGAGGGATTGATTCTATGAGTGATTTAGAATGGATATTATATTCCTACAAATGTTTATATATTACTTACTAATAGAAGAACTTCATTTGAGGAAGTGATCAGTTTATGCTGATAATGTATAATTGCTGATTTTGTATAATTTTATAAAGAATTTTAAACACTAGTATAGCGAAGGGTTGTATGGAGGGTAACCTTGAACAGTTACGAATATTTTAATTACATTTCGTAATAAAAGAACATCATTTGAGAAAGTGATCAATTTATATGGGTTGTTTTGATTCGTCAATATGACCATTCAATACTGTTAGATATAGCGCGCTTAAACAGGATAATAATTACTTCAACATTCGTCAAATAAGCTTACAGCTTACAGAAGCCAGAAGCTTCTACAGTTTACAAATTCAAATCGGACAGATTTTTTATTGAAAAATAAAAATTATTATTACACATATCGGGAAATTTTTTTCTCCGTTGCAACGTTTTCGGTCCCTATTCGGAACTTTCGCGAGTTCTTCAGCGTGTCGGCTCCGTATATCGATCCGATGTCGACAAATCCGGTTGAAACGGAAAACAGTCACTTAATACATCAAGCGGAACATGTTGAACGTTCGTCGGGCTCGCTGCAAATCCTAGAATCCATATCGCTGATACCCCGAACCTGCCTCCACCAGCAACAACAATGTGAACGAAATTCTAGTAGAATTCGTCGCTGCACCGTGCCAAGGTATTTCCCAACGTCGCAGAAATGGATTTTAATCGGATATATTACATCGAAACTAGATACGGGATTACGATCGATCGGGATTCTTTCGGACGACAAGCGACGAGAAAAGTATCTCGTCGGCCAATTTCATTGAAACTCGATGAAACGCGTTTAACTGTCTTGACCAGAATTATTCCGCGGAAATGACGCGTTACGGGAATAGGCAAAATAGAATCTGTCGCGCGAGCTAAGCCAGAAACTGGGTTAGGGAGCGCTAATCAGGATACATTGAATTATACGGTTATCGTGGCCACGCATAATGTTGCATAATGCGAAGCATTCGATCAATTATGCGACGATATTTGTGCTTAATTATGCAAGTAAGCCAGGTATTCTCGCGCCGTTATCGGCAATCACTTTTCGACCACGATATTCACGCGGATTACAGATTCCTAATCACCGATGCCGTTTGTTCAACTTCGTGCGATCCGGTCGCGATAATAATTAACGAACCGTTACCGGTTGAAATGATTTTCAACGTTTGAATTATTCTTCCCGCAGTTCCATTCCGACGGCTGACGCTTTTCATTTTCCATTGAAATTCGACGAGAAGAAGAGGAAGAGGGAGTGAAAGAGAGAGAGAGAGAGAGAGAGAGAGAGAGGCACGAGATTCGATCGCGCTAATAACACTCGTAGAGCATCCTTCTCGACCCTTCGTCTCGTTAGTTTCTTGCCGACTCTCGCGGACGCTTCTGGCCTCCGGGGTCCAAGAATTTGCAGTTTTAATTATTACGCTCGATACTTGAGCGAGTCTCGCGGGAAAAATTAGATTTCCGGCGGGAATAGTTACAGCCTGCGCTCGGGGGATTGCCGCTCGTAATTCGACTCGGCGGGTGTCAGCGCGAGCCCGATACGGCGAAAGGAATCGCGCTTAATTCTTAAATTTCCCTGCTAATTCGGTTACCGGGGGGGAAACTCCGCTGACTCGATCGATCGAATTCGATACCCGGTCACTGGACATTGGCGCTGTTTTCGGCGACGAACGGACCTCGTCCGATTGCAACGAGGCAAGATGGAAAAACCGAGTTGAATTCGTCTCGGCGAGAGAGGCACTCAACTGCCTGTAATTAGAATTTTGTTTACTTGCAATAGGAAAGAAACGATTGATTGCAACTTATTCAGCGTCGTTTCCTCCAAGTTTGAATTTATCGAACAACACTGAAAAAGAAGAGGAAATTTATTACGAATCACGTGTGTACTTGGCATTAAGAGAAGACTTATAGTGAAAATATGAACGAACTCTTATGTTATAAGTTTCTGACATACAACTCGGAGACGATTAAAGATATTCTCCGGTCCACTTTTGACAAATTTCTAATCAATTGAAAAAGGAACTTTATAGTTTACTAACTGGAAGAACGGAATCAATTCCTTTGATTTATTCAACGTAGCAGCTATGAACGATGAAAACGAATTTGAAAAACGACACTTCGTACACGTCGATCTAAAATCTGACAATTAACAGTTGATGACGATGGCGCGTATGAAATTCAATAGCAAAAGCGCAAAAGCAAATTTTCAAACGGTAGATATATACGGGTGTGTAACTTGCGAGTCCATATCAACTACATTGCAGAGGAATAGAAGAGAAGGAGGAGAGAACAAGAAGACAACGGGAAGGCGCGTGCTGAGGGTCGAGATGGGCAAAAAATGCCTGCCGGAGATCCGTGGCACGCGACCACTCGTGCCTCCTCGTTGCTCGAATCTCTCGGCTCTCTGACTATCGCTCAACGTCTCAACTCTTTCGCAACGAGTGTAGACGCGTGTCAGCTCTCCTCTAGCGCTGTCTTTTTCTCCAACGTTGGTTAACCTTCTGCCCTTTTCGCTTGTTTATCTCTCCTCTCTGAATGATAGTCGTTTCTCGTCCCTAGATCTGCTCGGCTTTGTCTCTCCTCTTTCGTCGGCGTGATTTCGTATCTCTCTCGTTCGCCTCACTCGCGTCTGGGATCTTCAGGACCGGCGACGTAGAGGCAAACGACCTCGTGTCGTCGTCGCTCTCTCCGGTTGCTCGACCGGAAAGGGACGGTCGAAAGAGGAAGCGCCAACGCCGGCGTAGGAAATAAAGGATCTCGCGAGGCGACTGAATGCGGCGAGAACGAAGGGAGGAGGGCGCGTAATTTTCGTTTCTTCCGCGGCGGACAATGCCGCCTGGGAATCGCAATCCTGGGTGCAACCGACCTAGAAAACACGCCGTCGGATTACTACACGACGACACAGCTTGCTCCTCTGCCGCGCCTATTTGTCACCGCGTCCATGCTCTCGTCCGGTGTTTCTGTTTGCGCGAAGAAAGCAAATAAGTGTGAAACAAAAGCACGCGATGCTTTCTTTCCCGAGGGACGAGCGATTGGAGGTAGCCGTGATTCTCTGGAATTTCTCTATTTTGCACGGTTTGCGATCACGTGACGTGATCGTGGCTGGAGACGATATTATAGTGTTTTTGTGGCTGAAACATTTCCATTAAAACGTTTCATTTTTTTTTTTTTTTTTTTTTTTTTTTACGGACATTTAGATCTCGAGCGAGTCTCGAGTGGGTTTCGAGCGATTAAAATGAGTCGATAATTCGCTGGGAATTGAACGGTCTGCGGCGAGTAGGTCGGAGCTACGTCTTGTAGACGAGTAGCTCAGGACGTGTTTTATTTAACAAGGATTTCTGTCTTACTGCTTACGCTGGATCACCCTGTGATTAAAGACAGATTACGTTCCACCTGCAATCTTCCAGAACTATCCAGTTTAATTCGACGTGGATAGTCACACAGGATGTAAGTTTCCGATCGTGCGTGACACGCCTCGATGGAATATGCCTGCTTCGTTTAATTAACATTACCGCGAAAGAGACGCGTAGTAACGATGGACGAAAAGAAAAGGAAGAAATGAAACGTTCGGTTAATTGAACGATTCGAAACAGGAGGAGGCAAGACGCGAGCGTCGTTCAATGCGCTTCAGTCTCTGACCGACGTTCACATATCGATTCCCAGTAGAATCTCTTTGGTCGAGATTGCTTGGATCGTCCGGTTGAATGCACCGGCAACCGAACTACGGAAGATGGGAAACTCGCGAAAGCGGGGCAGCGCCCGAAGTTTCTTGTTAAATTTGTAAGGCTGGGAACTTTTTCTATTATTAAATTCGCGACGTAAGTCGGTACCCGATCGATTACGGTTTAACTCTTATTCCGGCGGATGCAGACAACGCTCGCGGAAGCGATCGCGCTGTTCGGCGAATTAAACGCGATCGCTCGACATACTCTCTGCGCCAGGCGTTCGATGCACAACCCGGTGTTCGGGAAAAGTTTGCAACGGGAAGTTGGATATTCTCGATAATAATAGGAAACGATTGTTAAAGATAAATTATAGTTATTATCTTGGCTCTATCGGGCTGTCGGGGGAAGTTTCTGAAAGTCGATGTTGTAAACTTTGTTGAGTAACGAAGTGGGAACTCGGAATTGGCTGACACAGTTTTTGAAGCAACATTTGCACGACGTTGCAGGTGTTTTCGCAGAATGTTTTTCCATCACTGTGCCGCGAATTTTTGTGATGCAAATTCGTATTTTTGAGAACATAGTCGAATAAATATACCTACTAGAGAAGTAGAAATGCAACCAAGCGTTGCTGAAATGTTACTATGTTACACATGATGTTTTATATATTTCTTCGCGTTACGTGTAATTACAAAAAATTTGACTTGAAACTAATTGAAGTGTGTTGAAGGAAGAACTACTTTGAAAGACCAAGACATCTGTAGCGAAGTAACAACAAAGCTGTTCAAGAAACTAATGACAATCAAATATTGAAATTATTCGTGAAATGCCACGAAAATACAATTTCTAAGAATTGTAAAATACTGAAATAGAACGCAAGGATCACTCTTTGTCGCGACGACAAAATTTCGAGACGAAAAAAAAAGAAAAATTGGATCTCTCGCTGCCACAATATCTCAACAGAATTCCGTGCCGAGTTGGCGAAACCATCCCCGTAATGTTGCGCCGTGTCGTCGAATGAATTCGTTATTAGATCGAGTAACTCAGCATGAGAATCGAGAGGGGCGTTCGCGAACAGTCGAAGCATTTCCACCGAAGTTTGTCGATGAATCCGTTAGGAGTAGTTCAACAACGTCGTCGCGTTAAATCTCCAGCCAGCCGCGCGATACAATCGCGCGTTATTTTCGCGCGTGAACCAGAAGTGTATGACTCGATGTTCAGCACGGTATAGTTGCGTCTCGCGACTCGTTCTACGAATTCCTGAGCGAGATATTATACAGCGCGGGAAAGCAGCCGTGGGACAGGCGGATCTGTGAGGCAGGCCTGTGTTTTATTGCCACGGCACGCTCGGATAAATATGCGGACGCCTTCGCCACGAGCTCCCGCTCGGCCGTAAAAATGATAAAGAAGGGTATCGGCTGGCCGAGCGGACTGAAACGTACGAATACATATGGAAAACGCGGCTACCTTCTGAAATACTTTTCCACCGTCGCGGCGACGCTCTCCGGCGTCTTGCCGCGTCCTTTCTGTCACGAATCGTTTCTCCAGTTGCTCAAAACTACGCGGGCACATTCTTAATTTTCGTACCCAAGCTGGAAACGTGAAATATTGAATGTGACATGAAAATTGAGAGATGCGTGAAATATTTAGCAATGATAAAGACACACGTTTTGATTTATATATTTTCAGGAAAAATCGTTCAGCGCGGAAGATGTTGATCTGGAAAGTTTTTACGAAAAATTGCAAACTGGTCGCTTTTAGTCATAAATGTGTGTGTCTTGCTAGTAATTCATTAAATATGTGACCAATAATAATAATGAAAAACCATGTGCTTATATAAAGTCAGGTGGTATGTTTCGTTTATTTTCAATGAATCTCCCGTTAGGTTGAGACCATATCATGACGTTTAACAATGGCCACTGCACAATTTTCATTTGGTGTTTCGTTAACTTCGTTAACCGATTACTTAAGTCAAATTTGATACATCGTTTAACAATAATAGTGTACGTTATATATTGTGCAATGTATTCACGAATAATTGTACGATCAGCTAAATGTCATCGGCGATTTATTTATTCAAGAAGCTTAACCTTGACACTCAGCTATGAATTTGCTGGATTTAACCTTTGCTCTTCCGGTGTGCTTGCAGGTATTCCAATCTTCGCGGACGAAGATGCAGTGAGACGTCGGACACGTCGTGGCGCAGTCTGTGAGTAGCCATCCCTGTTTTTCATCCAATCGCGCAATTCTCTGATTCGTATTACCCTCGCGTCGCAAAATTCACCGCGTTCGAAAGCGATTGGCTGACTCGGTGGGAGTCGAGTTGGCGCCACCATGTCCACTGGCGGTGGCTTAAAAATTTCGAAGCCTCGGGAACCGTGCGAAAATCCCGTAGCTTCGCACGGGAAATCCCCTTTCCGGAGACTTTCTGGCTGCACTCATCGCTCTCCCGGCGACGATTTCCAAACGCCGACCGATTCTCGGGGCGTCGATCATGAATTTCATAAAGTTTCATCCGTCCTGCGCATCGCAGAAGTTTCAACGAGGCCGGCGCGAAAATTGGCGCGATTCGACGCTCGCCCTAAAGCCCCGTCCAAATCGAAATCTAAGCTGCGGCGTCGATATACGGCGGCTCGTACTATAAATCCTCGGCTGCTCCGGAAAACGGGGTTACGAGATGCGGCTGTCGCGGCCGGCCAATCCAATCAACTCACCTGAGAGACTTACGACAGGAATTTTCATAAAATGAAGGAAGAAAGGAGCTCCTTTAGGCGACCGAACGAACGACCGTGATAATTTAGACAACTTCCATCTTTAGCTAAATCATTCCCTTCTCTCTCTCTCTCTCTCTCTCTCTCTCTCTGTTTTTATTCACCGGCCTTTAAACTACACTCTCGATCGAATTTCGAAGGTTTCTATCTGCGCGGTAAGTGGAATTATTCAGGCTGGTCGATGATATCAACTACTTTCTATCATAGCGAGGACTTTTCGTTGAGATTATCAGGCAAATTACAAACGCGAAACCAACTAGAAACCAGCGGCCAGTCATCGCGCGCCCGCCCATTTCCGTCTCTGTCTCGCGCACCGTGCAAATTCATTCGCCCCTTTATAACAATAATGACCCTCGGTTCCTTGTGTTCGCCCGCTGAATCATTCATGTCGTCGACGGGGTTCAGGTCTGTGGAGTGTTCGTCAGCTACCGTGCGATTAACGTGCATTAGTCGAGGCAACTTCGCGTCCCTCGAGAGGACAGAAGTGGCCTTCCAGGCAGCGAGAAAGCTTCGAAACAAGCTCCCATCGCTCGCACCCATTGTCGCTTTTTCTCGTTTCTCTCTCTCTCTCTTTTTCTCTCTCTCTCTCTCTCTCTCTCTCTCTCTGTTCGTTGGCCAATTTTCTGCAAC
>WIUT01005519.1:0-14857 GCA_010645135.1 Tetragonula clypearis | reverse complement strand
TAGCCGATTAATAGGCTACCGGTCGGTAAGGTGTTAACAGGCATTTATAGTTTTCGAATATAATTGCAACAAGTTCAAGACGAGTGATCACAACGTTAAGCAAAACTAGAGAAAACAACGATATGTGAGAGTAAGATTTACGTGAATCATGGACGCAAATTTCATAGAAATTTTTATTGCCAGTAAAATGATTTGACCACCAATGTGTTGATCGTTCTGTCGATTTGATGCAAAGTGACGAGTCAAGTTGGAAAAATGAAATATCGTTGCACGTGATCAGAAATCCATCGAACGAACAAAGATCGATACACGCCGGTTGTCGGGGCGAGTGGAAACCAATTTCACTCGGGATTACCCTCGCCGCGAGTAATTTAAATCTCACGTTCCTAAGAGGGTTACTATATAAAACAAGAAAGAAGACACGCAAGGCCGAAAGGAACGAGTGAGCCGTTCCGGATCCGCCCCTATTCCGCGGGAATCGACTGCACATGGAACGAAGGTCTTTCGGTCTTCTTGAGCTCGGCTGCTAGGTAAGAAGGAACGCAGCAAAAGCGTGTACACCCCTGCAGTCGAGAAGCTGCCGAGCCGCTGAATAAATGATGAGGATATATTTACGGCGAGCGGTTTTAAATAAATTACAACTGCGGAGACGGCGAAGGAGTATCTTCCTACCGTTTCAACCCTCCCTCCCCTTCGAATCCCCTTGCTGTTTCCATCCGCCGCTGGTTCCACCATCTTGACTCGAGCCAGCCCGTTACCAGTGTATTCCGTGTGTCTACGTTTCGGGTATTGTTCTTCTTACCATCGCCGTCGACGCGAGGGGAGCCTTGTCTGGGATTATAAAGAGCCACCGTCGGATACTTACCCGTTGTCGGGAAAGAAATCGGCGAATCGTGCATCTTACGCTCTCGAGCTTTCAACCGTGTATACATATGCATGTGGCTGTGTGCGTGCAACATCTGGAGGAATTGGTTATGGTTTCTTCCTTTCTTTTTTTTCTTTTTTCTGGTTGTTTATTCTCGTTTCGTTAGAAACACCTTGCGTGATCGTGTAAGTGGCAATTTTTGTATAATCTGCTGTCCTGTGCGAGAAGTATAGTATGTACTTTTCCATCGTACAGGACGTATATTTCGTCTATGAGCTTATATGTCGAAGAAAAAATGAAAAATAAATTTCGCTGAGAATGAATTCATCGTTTGTGAAAGTTTGCTCGTTTGCTAAATTTGTAATTCAATATGTTGTGTTATAAACAGCACAGATTGTAGTACAATTGGCGAAAAGACGATTCTCCATGTAATTCATCAAACTCTTATGCTTGAGTTCGATTAATTTCGAATTGAGTAGGAGCGAGTAATTGATAAATCATTCTACGCGTAAAAAAATAAGTTCTTGTACGAAAGTATGGAATAAAAATTTTTCCATCTGAGGCCGTGTTTTCAGTACGTATGTATCTAGATTTTCAAATTCTTGGAAATGAGCGAATTTTAAATATCGTGTCTAGTCAAAATTCAGTAAATTAATAAAAAAGAAAAAGAAATCATACAGCAAGTTTCAAGGACTCGTTGTAAAAGGGAGACTTCAATCTTTAAGATCATGATGGATTTAGTTATAAAAAAAAATTTCAATGTTTTTAGAGACGTTTAAATTTTCACAATTTCATCCATCTACTATAATATAAAAAAAAAATCTTTGCGAAAAATGAATTCAGTACTGTTAAAGTACAGGCTTTAAAATGAAACCAGCAAGATTTTTACGCGTACATTTTCTTTTATAATAACAGTTTAAAATACCTAAATTCTAAATCATAAATCTAAGTTCTAAATAATAACATCTATTCAGAAAAACAGTCGTTTTGAACTTTTAATCGTTATTGTATACTTTTATATAAATAACAAATTTTCAAATTCAATTTTCTCGAAAAAGGAAGCCTTAAACGAAAAAAAAGTCATTCTTTCTGTTCGACTTATTTTTTCTTGTAGAATTATTCTTTAGTTAATCGCATCGTGATTATAGAGACACGTTATACGTATCGCGTAGCTGAAGAAATTTATCGAGAAATATTAAGTCTAAAATGTAATTTTATTCCACTATGCTGTCTAGTGTGTATTAATATCTTTTAATATATAATAATAAAAAAAAGTTTTCAAATTTCGTCGAAGGAGAAGCTTTATCGGAAATGAATGTATATCGATGTATGAATATTGATACTAATGAGAAACATTTAATACATTAGTAATACTAATAACAAACACTATTATTGATAATGTCGAATAGCTCACGGAATATGGTATTATTTTATTAATACGATGGGCAGCAATGGCTTATCCTTGACTTTCCAATAACATGATTTTCTCAAAATAGTCTCGTTGCAATATTAACTCGATCATCGAATCATTATTTCAACGATGTTAATTCAAAGAAATATATTTACGTTAATGCATGCTATGAAACATGCACGGGATCACGAATATGCTAATACGATATATCTTATGCTCATAACATTGTTATTTCTAGAGCGGAGAAAAGAATATTTTCAACCCGTGGGATTTTTCGTTCGCTTCGTCGCTACATAATTCATAAATATAAAGTCTCTTTTGTCAGTGGAAAAGTGAAACACACTCGGAAATCCATTTTCATATTCCAGCGTTGTGCACGTGAGTTGTTTTCGTTGAATATGTGTCGGGCAAGGAGTTCGTTTAAATTTCATTTTTCCGTGGGAATTTCTTTGGAATCTCACTCTTCTCGGCGGAACGGTCATTTTTCTTCGCTGACAATTTTCTTAAGAATTTCCTTTCTTTCGAACTGCTCTGATTTTTCTCAAATGTAAAAGACACACCACATATGTGGAAGCATCTCGACATTTCTAAATTATTGCATTATATTAGATGTGAAATTTAACTCGATGCTTTGTTAGGTAAATCTGCTATTTATTTATTGATTTTTCTCATTCAGTTTTTCAAGTTCTATTTGTAGTTGAGGGAAATTTGCATCAATTGTTCAGATTCTTCGAATTTCCAATTTACAAATTTTTATACGAAGATATTCTTCGCCAGGTACATCTAAATTACCAGTGAAAAATTTTTAATTGAAAATTAAAAAGAATATATATATATATTTTTTTTTTTAATAATCTACAACGTATTTTAAATAAATGATGCTAATAATAGAATAGATACTAATAAAAAGAGTGGCTACTATTATAATAATTAAATGGCTGAAGACTCTGCAGAGTGACTTTAAATATGTTCATTATTATTAAAACTTTTAGAACTATTAAAATAAGCTTTAGAGCTTATAACTATTGAATATGGTTCTAATCATATTGAGAAAGTTTACATTGATGTTGTAAGGCATTAATTATTTATTGGAAATGAATATGAAACTTGAAAATGCAGAAAATTAACAATAGGAAAATACTTGTCGATCATTATCGAGTCATCCATTTACCAAATCGATTAATTCGACAAAACAAAAAGTAAACAAATGGATAAAATACCGTACATTTTGCTTTAAAATTTCTTTCAAAATTTATAGTCAACATTGCATGATGTATTAATACAGGAATAGCTTTTATCTAACGACGTGCAAGTTGCTTAAAATAGCGTACCGTGGAATAATCACATTGTCTTTGAAATAAATTATTTATCATGCCATGACCAAGCAAATTTTTATTATTTAGTAATGTTAAGCAAATTTGCTTTACGTATACAAAATTAAGCTTCAGCCAAGTGTTTTGGCGCTAAGATTTCAAAGTGTGGAGTTAATTACTTTAGCCTTTGAACAGTTCAACTGTCGAAACGTAATGAAAATATCCTCTTAATGGAATTCCACTAAGTAACTATCCAATTATTTATATACGATGTATACAAGGTGTTAAACAGAGGAAATCCGATGGAACGACTTGAAGGGCATATAGCACTCATCGAGAGGTATAAAAAGTGTCTAATTAACGTAAATCCTGGAAGCAATTGTCTCGATAAGAAATCAACTTTTATTATTATTCATTAATGCTTTGTTTCGTAAATAAATCCGTAAATCCGTAAATTTTCTGTGCGACACATACTGAATGTTCGATCAAAGGAAGAGTATCAATTCAAGGTTTTAGGCATAAGATTATTGCTAATATCAACAAAGATTGCTTCATAAACGCAAAATTCGTGAAAATTTTCAATATTCGTATTCAGTTCCGGACAGCGTTCGTTCTGCTATTCTCTATCGATCTTCGATATCATTCACAAAACCAAAATCGATGATTCTCAATCAGCGACCTTGTATAATATTTGCCTACTGTCTCTCAATCGCAACCAAATTACCCAACTCCGCGAATGGTGAAGACGCGCTAAAGTGAAACCAGCCCTTAAATCGTGCGTATTCGACTCGGCCCGGTTGTCGCGTTTGCGCGCCGCGTCCCGTTGCGATTTAACGAGGCGACAATTATCGTGATTATACGAGTGGCAGCGAGCATGCTAGGGAACGAAAACGTGGCGCGGCACGCGAGTCCGGACGGGGTGAAAAGAGAGCGGAGGCTAAGGAAGCGGCGAGGAGTGGTTTAATGGCGCGTATCAAGCATCCGGCCGATGTGTTCAGCGATGCTTGCAGCGTGGAAATCACGGCTGACTTTTAGACGGTGGAAAGACGCGAGGCGAGGGGGGACGTGTGAGGGGGGTGGGGAACAAGGCGGATGAAGAAGGAAGATATTTCCTAAAGACGTAAATACAAACGAAGCTAAAAGCTCACCTCTCGCCGGGTGGGCCGAGACCCCCCACGGTGCTAGGTGGTGGCGGTGGCGCCCTTATGGGGGTTGGCGGTGGCGTCGAGACGCCACCCAGGGACGGCTGACTCTGCTGAGGCCGCGGACTGACCGACGCGGAAGTCGTGCTGGGGCTCCTCGACCCGCCAGCTCCATCTGGGCCAGCGTCCTCCGCGTCGGGAGCACTGCTGCTTGTTGTTCCTTTTTAAAGCAGAAAAATGCCAACATTGAACCACCGCGATTTCGGCGAGTTTCTAGGTTTACTGCGAAAGACAACGATTTTGAAATAACAACGAATCATTTCTATTGATTTGTTCATTTCTATTTGAGAAATAACTTCATCTTTGCCCGAATCAGAGATAAATTTATTGAAGTTGATTCATTGAAATAAAGTAACGAATAATCTGAACAGAAGGTGAAATTATTAGAAGCGTTTTGAAAATTATTACAATTAATGTTATTGTTAAAGTTATTATAATTTGAAAAATTATTCGAGAAATTTGATGCAAAGTACGATACGAAATAAGAAATTATTTTATTTGATAGTCAAATAATTAAATAATTTGGAGAAAAATCATTTGTTTATTCAAATAAACTAACGTGGAATTATTTCAAGATAATATCGAGTCGAGTAAGATGATCACTTTTCGAATATTTTATTCAAATAATGGCCATGCCTGCTTTGAACAACGCTGTTTTTATTTTTATTTTTTTAACTGTAAAAGTATTAGACTTGGCTTTTTTTATTATATATATATTTTTTTTATTTTATTAAGATTATTTAATTCCGAAAGATTCTATACGTATAGAGTGATATTACAATTTTGGTTTATCATTATCATTATTTATAGCAAGAAATGTTACAATAAAATATGAATTAGGAAATATTTTATCTTTTAACCAGGGGACAAATTAAGTTGGAAAAATGAGGGAAGAACGATGCTTAATTTCAACAATAACATAATCACTTGAACATTTTTATATGTTATACAAAATTAGTTAAAATCAGGAAACGAAACAAATTAAAAAATCCTATTTCAATTTTTATTAACTAGCATTCAGTATCAGTTATAATGAGTGAGAACTTTTTTTAATATTTATGATTTTGTGTTCCTGTAATTCAAAAATATTTCTTGTATTGTATAAGTTTTATTCAAACTAAATTTTTATTTTCAAGAACTTTCTTTTATTTCTTATTACTGGTCTTTACAGACCTGTGAGAACGTCTTTTAAAATAATTCCATTATTTTTAAAATAATGATTCATGTTTCAAATAGAATCTATAAAGAGTTCCATAATTTTTTTGATTCCTGGTTAAAATATCTCCTAAACGAATAATTTTTCAACCAATATGACTGAATACTCTTTTTTTTTTCTTTTTGTCGATTAATGTTTACATTTAAAAACATATGATTCCATGAAATCAAAACAGTGGTCCCTCTATCATGTATTAAATAGTCCTTCTATCATGTATTAAAATATCAATTTCTTTTGTTTCTAAGCTGTAGAGATTTCTTGTATTACAAATAAAAAATTATTTTAGGACAATAATGCTTCATACAAACTTACTTTATTATAATAAAAATTCTGTAGTATTTTATGTATCACTAATTTATTTAAATACATATAATTCTAATAAAAATCATATTTAATGAGAAACTTGCGATTGTTTCTTTTTCTACATGTACATATAAATTACATATTCTGATTAACAATAAAAAGTAGATTTTTTTATGCATTTATATATGTAAAATTCAAAAATGTAAAAACTTGCAAAATATGTATAAAGTTCCAAATTATACGAAATATTTAAAACAGCTACTTATCATGACGTTTAGTCGCTTACCGAAATATTTATTTAGCTTGTATTTTTTAAATCACATTCATAAAAATATGGATGTTATAAATACTCGTAGGTTAATAATAAATATAGTACACGATAAAGTCACACGATTCTTCCCTAATTGGAAATCTTTGATTTGAAAAGTAAAAGTTAATCTTCACAAGATTTTTATTGATGGCTAAAGTATAAAATTTGTAGCAGAAAAGTTAAAATGCACGGAACAGAAAAATATTTATATATAATAAAGAAAAGCACAAACTTCTTTTTACATATTTTACTACAAATCATTCAAGTCTTTAAAGTCAAGTTTGTAACATGTTGTTACAAATATATAAAATTTCTATGGAAAATTATTAACTGGTCATTTTGATCACTTGGTAATTATAATATTAAACGTTCACGTACGAAAATAAAAAGAGAAAGAAATATTTATCAATATTAGAAATATTTATCATATTTATATAATATTAAAACATCTCAAAATCACTTTCATTTACATTGTAACATTTCTTCTTGCAGCTAATGAAAATGATGTATATTAAAATGGCAATATTAGACAAGATGTAAAACGTTTTGGAAGTGTTCTGTTAATTTAAAGAGATACATCTAGATTACATAAGCCCGAATAGATTCTAATGTAACATTTATTGTATCGATGTTAGTAGTTTTCGAGGTTCGTATGTTTTTATTCATGATCGTACCTTCAGGATCGTGTCCTGTGGGACTAGGACCTGCCGATGAAGACGTTGGTGGTGCCAAACCTGTCGTTTCCAATGCACCAGCTCCTCCGTTACCTTCCCTTTTTCTCTGTTCTTCCTTCAAACGCTCGCTTTTCCTCCACTTCGCTCTACGATTTTGAAACCATACCTGGAAACAATTTCGAATGTTTTCATTAGTAGAATGTTTCTATATCACGTATATGTAAATGCATGTGGTACACGTATGGCGAATGTATCCGGATTTCAATCAGTGTAATTTGCTCATCTCTTCGCGTAACTTTTTAACTCTTTTCGGCCTAGCAGTCTCGTTCTGAAACCACGTTTTCAGAGTCTTTTCTTTGTATAATTATTTTGTTTCTTGACGTGTTGTCTGCAGTAAAAAAAAAGAAAATCATGCGTGATATTTAATATTGTAATTATTTAGCTTTATCGCATATTTGGAGAAAAGGAGAGGATGTTTCGAGATTTTGAAACTATGATGTATATTTTTAGAGGTGATAGGTCAGTCGCTGAAGCGACATATAAGAAACAGTGAAACAATGTGGTATTCTATCTTCATTTACTATCTTATCAAAATAAAATTTTTGTTCTACTTGAGATTTTCTTTTTTTTACTACAAAAAATAGGCGCACTTTCAATTACTACCAATATTATCTGAAATTATTAATTGAAACGCACTTTATTTATTACGTGAAATTAGTTTCTACTTTATTCCAAGTCTTTCTCTGTCATTTACTTGGTGAGTGTAAAAAATTTCGTAGTTCCCTGAAGATGGGTTATAAGTTAAAAAAGAAAAAAACATTGCGTTAGTCATGCACACGAGCATTTAATGTGTTTCAAACAAATTTTCCGTCAAAAATAAACAATCTCTCGACAATGATCCCGACTCAAAAATACTCAACGTTGCTGAACTGAACGATCGATCGACACGTTGAGAAACTCCAACATGGCAAAATTCTTTATCCAAAAAAAAAAAAAAAAAAAAAAAAAAAAACGAAAGAGAAAAGAGAAAGAGAAAAAAAGTAAAAGAAAGAAACAAAGATACCTTGGCTAATCCACTCCTTGGCAATTGGTTACGACGAAGACGTAAATAAAGTAAAAGTGTCGTGCACGACACGGTGTAAAAGAAAAATAGAGAAAGAAAGATAAAAAGCAAGCGAGAGAGAATGATGAGGAACGGCGCTGAAGGCGGCACTTAAGCTGCTTTATAGGGCTACACCTGGTGTGCGGCTATGGAAGGATAATTGCGTGTAGGGGGATGGCATTCGCGGCTGGACCAGAAGGGGTGTTGGGCCTCTTGCCCGCGTGCATGTTCAACGAGCCGACAGCAACCACGGCGGCCGAGTGTTTTTTAAAAAGCTCGAGTTCCACTAACGAGCCTAACTTGACATAATACCAACTGAAATAGACTTTATTATACCCGGCGGTTCTACGTCGCTTCGTGCTTTCGCGCTCACGCCGCGTGTGCTGTTGCTTTCCAATTGCACCCTAACACCTAGGCTTCTTCTAGAACGAGTTTCTCTTTTGAAATTTCTGCTACGATGTTCTTAGCGGTTGCGAGTCTCAGATCGTGCGACACTGTGAACTTTACTTTATCATGGTTTTTTTTTTTTTTTCGTTCTTTATTCAGAACAATTTCTGCTCGAGCTTTTGTCGTTCATTGCATCGGGCATTCACGTGTGCGAATTGTATAAATAATAAATAATTTGACGCACAGTGCAGCTCCATCAAAAAGTTGAAATTTTCGTTCTGTTTTCATAGTTACGAAGATTCCTAGGAAATCGGAATAAAACGGATCTTTAAGCATAGAATGAATGATATGGCTCTGAAATTAATGTAATCAAACAAAAATTAAAAATCTAGTTTATTAAATATAATCTTTTTATTGAATAGTTGTATTAAATTTTTGCAAGAAGAAAAGGAGATCTGAAAGAGTTTTGTCTTATGACTTAGGTGAAACTGGTCATGCAGTAATCAATACCACCCTCAACATTTGTAACTTCGAAATTTATTCAAATTTTTAGATACTCAATCTTCAGAGTAAGTTATACATTGTATCCATCATTCACTATAACATATCTTCCTTTTATTATTGTTTACTATCATATGAAAAAGTAATCAAACAGTATTCGAAATATTGTTTTAGTATTTTCTTAAACATCCACAACCGGACATATCGATTTTACCCAGTATGTACGCAACTTGTAAATATTATAAATTTTTTAGGCTAATCGCATGACGAAGTGAAAAGAAACTATTTACTATTAAGTATTCATACGTGACAAATAGAATATTCCATGTTAAAAAATACTTGCTCGAATAATATGAGTAATTACAATCTTGCTAATTGTTGTTACAAAGTTATAACAGTTTGCTTGTCCATAATTTTCTTATAATTTTGGAAATTTATCGTAAGATTTTGATTATGAATAATTGTAAATGAAAGGTAGATATGTAACGCTATACTGTACTATAAGATTATACTAGATATACTAGATTATAAATATGTACCATACTAATAGATAAATTACTTTATCTATTTAATATAAATATTCGGTATTATATTTACAGCTGCAACAAAGTATACTGGGAATGAGAAAAACAAAATTGCAGTTGCAAATAAAAACTCTTTTTATTACGAACTAATAAATTAATAAATCTTCAAATTGACGTTGTAATGGAAAATGACAATTTTACGTTGGGTGAAATTCAAAAAATAATTAAAAATAGTTTTTAAAAACATCCTCTAGATATATTATAGCACGATGATCTCGATTCAACACCATGTTAAGAGTTATTATACTAAAGCCACGTTACAAAGTCAGACGCTGCAATTACAATTTTGAAACCGTAAGTGGAAAAAAAAATTGAAATTGGTTTGTGGAAATTTCCAAGATTACAAGAAGCATAGATAAGTATATATTAATTAATAGGCTCGTCCTCTTAATCATCCTAGTGGATGATGAAACATCATTACCATTTCACTGGAAACAAAATTCATCCGTTATTTCCGCGTAAAAATCTTCCGCGAAAGTTAAACGAATCCGGGGAGAAAGTTTCAGAGAGAATCACGGCGCAAAAGTAACGGGAACTCATTAACTTGATTGGAATCAATAATAGAATAAAGTTTCCGGGAAGTCGATTACACCCGGGCAAACGTAATTCTTCGTGCAACTTGCCTCTGAAAGACAAAACGCGTTATTAGAGATGGGGGTCGGCGGGTGTACGGAGAATGATTATCTTTCGTCCGGTAGCGAAAGTTTCACGGCGAGAGGAAGCTTGGAAAATGGTTTAATAAAATAAATACGATGAGCCAAGCTTCGCGTTGCCTTCGAATTCGTACGCGGGAAACGAGGACGGTGGATACTGGCTGACGGCGAAAGATATAATAATATCCTCAGGGTTGCGGGGGCGAGTAATAGCTGGGAACAAAGCCGCGGTTCCGTCGGGACTGGCAGTCTCTCTTTCTCTCTCTCCTTCTTTGTCTTTCCATCGGATCGTTCCCGTTTCCTTTTCACCCTTCCCCCGCGTTTCCTCTTTTTCCCAATACGAATTTAATCCGAAAGACGTCGGTAATGGCGCCCGACTCGTTTCCCCTCCATGAAATAAACGCATTTAATCTTTCAACACTTGTTACGCTGAAAAGTGTGATGGATCGACGGATCGATGAAAGACGCGTTCTAAGCACGGTGTTTAATCGTTTTGATGTACTACATTTTAAAAAAATGTACTACAGTTTTTATTTTGCTTACGGTACTGTTTGAAATTAATAGAAAAGGTTGCCTTTAATCCTTTCAACCCCTTTTTGGTTGCAAGGCGGATGGATCGTCCCCCGATAGAATACTTTTACTTGTTTTGATCGTGAATTTGAATTCTATCCAGATATGCTGAGAGAGCTTAGTTTCTTTTTCTTTTTTCTTTACTGTAAAGCAATTGATGAGGCTTGGCTATTGTTTGAATAAGATATTTGAAGAAATATTTAAATAAATCGTGAAATGATCTTACGTTAGTTTATTTGACCGATAAAATAATTTTTTATTTCATTTTCCGTTTCGTATTTGTTTAATTTTCAATTTTTGTTATATATAAACTTCACCTTCCGCTAGGATTGTTTATTTTATTTCAACGATTTAAACTCGAATAAAAGATTACTTACTAGGTAGTGATTTATTTGATAAAGATGAAGTTATTTTCCTAAGTTATTTTTCAAATAATAAATCAGTTGAAATGATTTGTTATTTCAAATTATTATTTTTTATCTTTATTTCAAATACAATTTGCTCAATCCTGTTAATGATAATCTTATAATATTTTACGTGTGTATTCACTTTTATGTATCCTTTATTTATTTTATTACACGTCTCAGTTCTTTTATAACCAATATAAGTCAAAATAAGAAAAAAATGTTGTACAAACGTATGTTGCTGAAAGTATTGTTAAATAGTTGCGGCAAAAAGATGATATATAAAGTGAATGATAATGAATCTATGGATCAACACATATGGTATAATACGTCTACAATATAACTTAATTTAATAATATTCACAGATAATATTTAGTATATTATTTAATATATTACACATTAATATTATTATTTTAAGATTTACGTAACTCTATTGACTTATTACGCTTCTTACGCTGCAAAGAAAAATTTATTTCTATTTACGAATTCGGTATAAGTTGAACATAAACTTCAACTTCTAGATGTTAACGTTTCATGTAGTTTCATAATGGAAAATTGAATCAACCAATCGTCCAAGGTCTGTTTTACAAATCAGTTAAACGGGCTTGAATGAATGCAAAACTCATGTGCCAAAGCCTCTTAGTTCTTCATTATGTTTTCATTAAAAGAACGAAAGGAACATTTTTGCTTGGAAATTTATAAGCGCATTAGCACGGTATGTAATCCAATGGTAAAAGGCATCGTTGTTCTTCACCCTCGTATATTTCATACGTTCTTTCTACCGCTACTCTCTGTTCTTCTTCATTTTTTAATCGTACACTGTCTTCTTTTTCCTTTTTGTTCTTTTTCTTTTTTTTTTTTTTAATGTTTTTAATCCGAACATGTCAGCATTGCTCCACTCTGACCGAAGTCAAATGCGCTTGATCTTTTGCCACTTGTTTTGAAAATCTGCTTTTAATTATTCGTCGCATTTGGCCCCTTTTTTTCACAAACAGGATAACGGTGCTTTAAATCTTAATACACGTAATCCCGCGGCATTACCATTATTAAACAATGATGATAAATAAATTTTTCTTCACGGATATTTTGGATTTTATATAAAAATGGTTGAAGTTCTTTAGTTTCGTTTAATTTTAATTCTCGATGTTGTGTTTTCCTGCGGCATCGTTTCGCTATCATTTTGCAAGGAAAAATTTGACAGTGAATTTATCTAAATGACTTGATTAATTCATCTTCTCGCTGTATATAGATCATTATTTTACAGGATGTCTCTGAAATCATGATAATCATGATTAGGGGGTAATTCCATATAAATCGAAAAGAGAGAATAATAGTTAAAATTTATTATAGTACAAGTTTTCATAAAAAGATAAGAAGGAAGCTAACAATTTTTTCATTTAAAGCTTCGTTTTCAAACATGTTTAGTTAAGAATTGAGTAATTAGACTGCAGATATTTATGTAATTTTATTATATTTTATACGTAATAAAAATTTTATATTTTATAAATTTTCTATATGAATTTCCGAGTTTAATTTTCTCGGAAATGAAGTGTAACTTGTAAAAAATTTTCTTGATCATTCTTGATTTATTTTTGTACTTATCGATAATAACTTTTTGTCAATTATTTTTGTTTTTCTTTTTGGATTTATTTCATACAGTTTGGAATTAACTACGTTTGAATATATTTGATAAATATTCAAACTCGATTTTCCGAAAACAAACTCTTAATCCTCAAACTTTTATATTTCCGTCTTATACTCAGTTTAGCAAACAAGAAGGATTCATAATATTTTAAGAATATGTTCCTTTATGATCTATCTCTGTTACGTTTATGTAGCAAATTTTGCAGATTACATGTCTAAAAATAGAAGTTTTTTCGACAAGTGGTATTTCATACAAATTTATAAACATTCATAGAATAATAAAATAAAAGAAGCTGTAGCGTAATAAGAAAATTGCATAATAAAACTAATAAAACTTTTTCTTTCTTATGTTTCTTAAAATTCAATCTCGAGGTCCAACTTCTTTAGTCCAACTAACGTAAAATTTAACCTCAAAATTAAGCATACTATTGGAAACTTTTTCACGTTTTTGTTCAAACATGAAATGTGTACATAAGTGAATGAACTATAATGAACAGAAAGGACTCAACAGCAAGACTAGAAAACAAGAAAAATCAGAAAGAAGCTATCATTCTTACTTTCATACATATAAAATCGTCCCTAACAATTCCAGAATATACCGCACATAGCGATAAAGAAAATCTTCGTTCTGGCCGTCTTCCGCGACTGTAAAATTCACCGTGTAGAAGTGGCGTACATAGGCGCGTATAGTTAGACGTGTCGGCTCGTATCTCGCAGTCCCGTAATTCACCGTTGCACGCTTTGAAATTCAACCGGGCGAAAAAGGCATGCGACTATGTAACGCGCTACGGTGGCGGCCTCTCGTTCGTGGCGCATGCGCTCTGTACTTCTTTGCCCAGAGCAGCGGTGTGTGCGTAGCGTAATTGTGGCGCGCATGATGCACGAACGTGGCGACGAACGAACGTCAGAGCGTTCTGCTAGCTGCTGCGTCGGACGATCCACCGACGATGGCCTAGCCACCCCCGCTTGCTCGCTCTACCCCCCGCGCACGAGGTTCTAATTGGAGTAGGAGAAGAGGACTGGCACTGCATAAACGCGCCTATTTGTCCATTATTTCAGATTCCCTTTGTCTTCCCTAATGAAACAATGAGTCTGCGCCGTAATTGCGTCATAGCCGTCCTGTCCCTACCTTCCTCCCATTGTGTACACCGCTGCCTAGCATGGCCTTCTCGTCTTATAATCCGGACAATGCAGCGGGATAATACCGTGGCCCCTCTGCTGGACACGCCACGCTGAAGAATTCTTTTGCCAGACTTTGTACCTCCCTATTCTTTTCTCTTTTCCTACCTCTCTCTCTCTCTCTCTCTCTCTCTTGTTAGTCATTCATTCCCTTGGTCGCAGTAGATTCGCGAATATTGATCGGGATTAATTTCATCCGCTTGTAACGATTGATCAATCGTGAATGTAGCCATGAAATTGATTCTCGTGCAATTTCTTAGTTCAAAAAAATTATATTACGTTTTTGTGGCACGTTGGTAATACACGATCAGCGAGTCAACAGAGGAACTATTAACCTAGAATAACTTGTTTCTTATTGGTTATGAGAAGAAACGATTTAATTAAATGAATTACATTGGAACAGACTCATCAGATGGATGTAATTCTGTACGATTGTATCTAACAAGTCGACTCGTTGTTTGACCTTTATGTTCGATGGGTTTAAATCATTTTGCGAGGCAAATTAACACTTTACCGACCGGTAGCCTATTAATCGGCTA
>WIUT01005518.1:0-14858 GCA_010645135.1 Tetragonula clypearis | reverse complement strand
ACCGTGTATTAGCGGTGAATAGTTAGCCGATTAATAGTCTACCGGTCGGTAAAGTGTTAACCATATAAATGGTTCAAATCGTCAAGCTATCAGTCAAGTTATCATCGTGAATCGCAGCAGCGTGCTGCAATTGCGTAATCACGATTTCGTAATCATTGCGCGTATAATGATCACGAGGTTCGTTCGATTGAAATTCGTGTATTCTCACGTAGGCGTGCGAAAATCCTCGGAGAATTTTCGCTCGAATCGTTTTTACTTTCAGAGATAACGATCCTTTCGCTCGGATCGTAAACGCGTTTACGTTTTAATTAACTCACAATTGATGCAACGACGCGTCATTCCGAAACAAGTAAAATATAAGTAGCCACAGTTTGTAATTGCGATAATGTTATCTAGGTAATGCAAGTGTGTAGCGCAGTATATCAATGTAGAGCGTGTGATTACATTTCTGAAAAATATTTGGAAATATTATGTTATATGTTGTATTATATATATAATTATAATATGATTATGATGATATATGATTATATGTATGATATACTACATATATGTTATGAAATATTATGTTATATGTTATTCATATATAATTGTTATTGTTGTTATACGTATATTGATATATAATTATATATATATGATATAATTATATATATAATTATATATAATTATTATTATTATATGATTATGATTATGATGATATATGATTATATATATGATATACTACATATATGTTATGAAATATTATGTTATATTATATATTATACGTATATTGATATATAATTATATATATGACATACCATATATATGTTATATTATGAAATATTATAAATATACTTGGAAATAATATACCATAGGGAAAAACACGGGACATCTGAATGAAAGAAAATAAGTTGTAGAGCAGTTTGAGTAAAAAAAAAAAAAAAGATACTTGAAACTAAGAACGCATTGTAATTGTGTGTTCGCTATTATATTGCATTTTATGCCACTAATTTCGCTTAACATTCGCTTCGTGATAATACAAGCTAATTTAAACACAACTGCGCTAGATTTATATCTCAAAGATATGAAATGACTTGAGTGACAATTTCCCAAGAGTTTGTATATCTACGAAAATCTTGAAGAATTTAGAAAAAAGACATAAAATTTAATAATGAGAATTAAATTAATTAAAATGTTAATTAAAATTTTGCGGGATCGTGATTCAAGTCACCGTCGATATTCTTATACTCTTATACAACGTGAAATTCGCACCTGAAATAACTGTTAAATTATGCGCCTAATGGAAAAATTGTTTGATACAAAAGTTGCGTGGTTTTAAATTGGACCATATTGCAGCTGGAAGAGGATCTGACATTTTAAAACACTTGTTTCAACTTTGGCGTCACACGAACCGAACTGAAGAATCGATAGAGTGGGAGGCAAGCTGATTCTGAAACGTCGTCTGATGTTTCGTGAAACCTAGGAGTTGATGCATGCTTCAACGTCTATCGGGGGCCTTTAAAGGAGAACGCGCGTGAACTGATTGACCCGCGCTGTGTCAAGGTCACGCTGTTGGCGCGTCGTTGAGACGAATCCTGGCAGGGGACTCGAGGTTGACGCGAGCGGCAGCTTTTGAATGAGTTCCACCAGTGAGCGGGGGCAGTGGAGTTTTTCAGCGAGGCTACGATGATGAACAGGCCTCCCAAGGAGGTGAGAAAGGAGGGAACTCGAGCTCGTGTCGATTGGGGAGGGAGGGGAGAGGAGAACAGCAGTGGAGAACAGCCGATATATATGAAGGCGAAACCCGCGCTCCTCAGACTCAATAGCCCGCGCAGTGACTCCACGTGGTGTACCGTGTGTCGAACATCGCGAGCGTTCAGTGACAGATCCATCGTCTTTCTTTCTTTCTTTCTTTCTTTCGTATTTTCCTCTCTTTCTCTCTTACGTCGTCGAATTCCACCTGTTCGTTCGTACGTTCGTTCGTTTCACTCGCGAGTTTCTTTCCCCGCAGTAAACTCGTTATTTCTTTCATTGTCTTCTTACACATTTCGAAAGGATCCTTTGTCTTAGACGAGAGAGAGAGAGAGAGAGAGAGAGAGAGAGGGAGAGGGAGGGAAAGATTGTCTTCTTGTGACCGGTGATCGCCAGACTAACTTCCGATGAAGAGAAGACTTGGCTGCTGACGTTCGATCATTGCGAAGGACGAGAACCCTAGATCGAGGGTTGTAGATCGAAGGAGATCGCTGTTGCTTCGTTGCTAGTGTGATATATATATATATATATATATATATATACGCGCTCATTCCTTACCTCGCTTTAAATTCCAGTTACGATAAGGGATGAAAAATTAACGGAGCAGAGAAAGAGGTTTTTCTATTAGAAAAAAAAAAGTTATTCGATCGAATTACACCAGACGTCCAAATATTTGCGGACAGTTGTGGTACAATTGTAAATGAAGATAGAAACGAGAGACAAACTGAAAGGATGATAACGGCAAGACAGATAAAGAGTTAAAAGTCAGACGGTAGTTACATCGATATGTAACTCCATCAAAATTCCGCAAAATTCCTGCAGAGCCGTGTAGGAGTGAAAATGAATGGGCGTACCGCACGTGACCAGTTGAGCTTAGAGTATCGTTGCAAATTAAATCGTCCTGGCAATCGTGAAGCCTGCAAAAGAGACCGGTATCGGAAAATATTTGCTTGCACAGTTCACTCACCTAGAACGCGCACTTCGACTGATCGTTGAGAGGTGAAGTTATGCTTGTTCCTGGCGGTGCACGTGTACGTGCCTTGATCGGCGGCTCGTTGCACCGTATCGATGAACAGACTTCCGTTCGCAACCCTCTGTCTCATGTTCGTGGGCAGCCTTACTCCGTCTGTTATGAACAACGTTCAAGATCAACGATTTGCCTGGTCAATCGCGATCGTTCGAAATTCCAAATGAATTCAAGCCGACTCGCTTAAGAGTTTAGCTCGAGGACTGCTCGATACTTTCGATCTTTAAATAAAAAGATATCGCGCGCGCACGTGGCAAGATAGAGAGACGTATTAATACTCACCTTTCTCCCAAACGATCGATTCGATGGGGTAGCCAGCAACCGGGCATTTGATGTGAAACTGTTTCCCAGCGACCGCTGAAACCGTCGACATGGGCCTGACATATGGCAAACCTGCGATTGACAAGCAAACATATATTTCGTTTGGAGCAATTCACCCTCTGGCGCGACATCGATGCATCCCCATGTTTCCATCGAGTGTGTCACGAAATATGTATAAGACTTGCAATTTCATACGTGTTAATACAGAGTATATCCGCGAGCTGCGGCGATAAATTGAAAAATAAAGTTAAAAATAAAATATGCATTCGATGCACGTAAATACGTAATTGATTGAAATATTTTTCTGACAAAAGTCGAATAACTTTGTGTGCGCGAGAGTTGCAATTTAACATATATTTCGCGATACAGAGTATCTGCGAAGATAAATAGAAAAATATCAAGATACCGTTTAATATACCCGACACGATGAAATATATTATTTATGCGCAGATTATTTGCACAGAGTAATTAGACACGTGAAAATACGTAGTTTGCTTGACTGAAATACTTTCTTTCCTAATTCAAATAAACTCTCGATGCGTGAGAGTTGCAGTTTAAAATATCTTTCACAATGGAGAGTATTTGCGAGGTACGATAAGTAGAAAAATAAAGTAAAGTAAATATACCGTTTAACTATCCGAAACATAATGAAACGGCGTTACTTGCACAGGATAATCAGTACTGAAATACTCCTCCAACTCGGATAACTCTATCTTAACTTTGTAACAATTTGAAATAAAATAACCTTTCTACACAGTATCTCCCTTTCTGCGAGATCGCTTCTCTATCTCCACAGAAAAATAACATTTTCGCGTGTAACCCGAATCCAACTCTCCTCCCCTTTATTCCATCAGCAGCAGAGGTCAGAGGTGAACCTGCAATTGCGCAGCGCCTGGCGGTTGCCATTGAACAAACGAACAAGCGTTGCACTGTACACTGGGCCAACTATTCATCGTGCAATGCAAATACACCACCGCGTCGTATCAGCTTGCCTGCGTCGCAGATTATTACGTAATTGAAAACTTGCTTTTCACTTTTCGACTCGTGGCCCCTCCACCGTGGAGCCACCGTGAAGCGGTGTTCGTGAAGTTTGCTTGAATAAGGGGATCTTGCGCGATTCTTCGCGAAACGAGGCACAAGGTTTTCATCTTCGTGCCGACAAGCGGAATTCGCGATTCGCAGCCGGCATAAATCCGCTGATGAAACAAAAGCTACGAGGCGGTTTTTAATTAACAGAAACCACCCCTCCAGAAACCAGAGGCGGCTGGTTAATGACAAAGGATCCCATCGAGCCGATATTCCTGGCGATCGATTCGTGGCACGGGGAACGGGAGAGCGAGAACGGTAGAACGAAAGAGAATTAAAGTGAGAAAGAGAGAAAGAGGGGAACGTAATATTCCCCGGGGTTTCCAGTCAATTTCAATCGACACCGGCCAGCGATTCTTCTCCTTAACAGTCTTTACCCTCTCTCTCTCTCTCTCTCTCTCTCTCTCTCGTTCTCTTTCTCGCTTCGGGCTCTTACCTCCGTACGGGGGTGTACTCACCGTAAATATTGAGCCTGGCCGAGTGGCTGGCATCGCCAGCGCGGCTACTCGCGATGCACTCGTACTCGCCCCCGTCTTCCGACTTCACCGACGAGATGTTCACGTGCGATATTACGTCCCCGTACACGGTCACGTACTGGCCAATCAGGAGTCTGTCGTTTTGCGGAAGCGGAAATCCATCCAGCAGCCAGGAAATTTGCGGCGTGGGATTACCCGCGGCGCTGCATTTCAGAGAAACCGATGGACCGGTCTGCATTGTCTGTTCGATAAACCTGTAGACCAGCTGCGGCGCGATCTCTGTTAACAGACGTTATGCTCGGATTACACATACCTCGAAGCATCGAAATACCAGCACCATCGTCCCACCCCCTCTCGAACCACCCTTTCCCCGTCTTTTCATCCCTGCTCTCTCTCTCTCTCTCTCTCTCTCTCTTTCCAACCGTAATCTGTCTGAACGATCGTCCCATCTCGTCCCCGCCCTCGCGTTCCCGATCCAACCTGGATTCTCCTTCGCTAATTACCACCTACTTCTGCCCTCGCCGATACTACCACTCCGCTAATATCCGGCTATTTATTTACGAGATAAACTCTCTCCCCTCGATCTTTGCTCTAACCGCGCACTGTCGTGCCTAACTTTCGATCCTACTTGCTGGATTAAATTCGCACTGCAATATACAAGAGCGCCCAAGGATGGATTGGAGGAGTTGCACCGAGTTGCGCCGGTATCAGAAAATTATACCACGCAGGGCTGATTACTTTTGATCACTTTCATCGCCAAAAAGAAAAAAAAAATAAAATTACTAGATAGAGGAAGAGAACTCAGAAAGCGGAAGCATATCCGAGGATATCCGCTTAATAACAACGACGTAACGGGACGAGGATGAAAATGAGTAGAAGAGGAATTATCGAATTTACAGCTCAGATGCCAGTTTCTTGTCGTTTCTCGAACGGATTTTTGATTTCTCGGCCACTCTGCTGAAAATCTGGGTCACTGTTATAGCCGCTGTGACGCGTCGTCGCGCCTCGGGAGGCCATTTCAGCTACAACGGGAAATATCCAATATCGAAACTGTCCGAATCGGTTAACCTCTAAAAGTTTCAACGATCCGCGTCGCGGATCGTCGAGCAAGCGTCAGATCGACGCGACAACGCCGTGCGCTTTCTGATATCTGATCAGCTCTAGTCTAGAGTGGTAAGCTCTAAATAAGCAGCTAGATCTCATTCCACTGAATAATTGGGCCTGCAGATTAACGGAACCCGACGATGGATTAAGAACAGCGCGACTTAACGACGAAACATTGAAAGTAACGGCGTCGCGTTCGCCGGCATGCGTTCCAATTGCAGAAGGGCTCTAAATGAACGTGCCGCCGCGCGTAACGATCCCCGCCTCCGGGTAATGAATTCATGAACTTCATAAGCGCGGGCACGTCGACTACGAAATAACAGCCGACTTTCCTACTCCAACTTTTCGTATGCATACCTTGATTCTTGCACGCCCGCCCGTTGCACGTAGCAACTTCGACGTTTTCGCCCAAGTTGACGTCGTTCTCCCCTTCGTGTTACGAAGTGTCAAGAAATATCCGAAGAAAAACATCGGCTTCGAAACTTCGCGGCTGTTTCTTCCCCGTGAATTCTCTCTCTCCCTCTCTTCCCGTTCCGTCTTCCTTTTTTCGTTTCTTTTTCCCTGTTTCTTTTTCTCACTCCGGAGAAAGTACGTGGCATTGGTCGTTCGTCACCGACGTCTGACGGAGATATCTCTGCCGATTTAATTTCTTGTCGCGATCTCGAACGTCTCAAGCAGAGTACACGTATGGTACGAAACGAAATAACGAGGACGCGCGTACGACTGGCGCGCGCAATTTTACGACGCGAGCGATGCTTCGCCGAGGAAATCTCAAGCACGAGGAAAACTTTCGTCCGCGACGAAAAAAGTATCGCGTCGCGTCTGTTTGTTGGGCGCAAAGCGGGATGATGACCGTCGCGTTTCATCAAGGCGCCAACTTGGACGGAGAACTTGGTAATGAAAATTCGAAATCACGGTGGAGGGCGGAGGGGGGGGCGGGGAGAGGTCGCCGCGTATAATTAAAAGACTGCAAGGAAGCTATTAGTAAATTAACAATTACGTCTGTCCAATTAGTCGCGCCTCTCGTCATTTCGTCTTCGGAGCCGGCTGCGCGAGAGTAACTTTGCGCTGCGAGTTTTCCTTGAGCGGGCGCAATAATCTTTAAAAGCATCGTGCTTCGGGGGTTGCCTGTTTGCTGAAACGGCTCGGCCAAAAACAAAAAAAAAAAAAAAAGGAAAAAAAGAAGGAAGAGAAAAAGAAAAGAAAGGGTTCCTCTGTTTTATCATACCATTCCCGAGGATCATATTTATTACAAGATTATACAAATTAAACAGTCGACAGCGTTAATTATTTCTCGGTGATTTTCCTTAGAGAGAATTCCTCGGAAACGTTCACCCTCAAATCTCTCCTCTCTCGTTTAAGAGTGTAATTCCAACGATCAACACCCGGTTTTTCGCCAGTTACGCGAGACACTACGGTGGGCCGAAAGCGCTGAGGTTCAGCGAACGAGATTGATGTTAATGAAACGTTAACAGGGTAGACCGCTTGTTTATCGTTCGCCTGGAAAGAAAACGAGAATCGCCGTGTAAATAATAGCCGAGGCTGTCGTCAAATATAACCAGTACTCTAGCGAGCCTCGGCCTCGCTAACCGGTGCTGGTAATTTAAATTAAAAATCTGCGCAGGCCGACTCGCCTCGCGGAGAGAAACTTCATTTCCCGCCACGCCCTCCGACCCCTCTCCACCGTTTAGGAAAGAACAAATTTCTGCAGTTTCCAGGCTCGATTTAAAGTACGGCCTTTTCTCTATGAACGTTGCCCTCTCGTGCCGTAACTCGTTCTTATTATATCCGTAACCAAGGCCGAACTTGCTCGAACCCACGAACTTGTATCTCGCGCCGAGGCCATTATCCGATATTTCGTTTCGACCGTTTAATTGCACGTCTTTTGAATATAATCGCGGCGACCCGGTCGCCTGCGGCGGATACGTAGCCACAGCGGCAGATAAGCAACGCGAACAAAGATAAAAGCTATATGAAATATATACGTCTATCAGCCAATAAAAGATCATAAATAAATGCATTCGAGTTACGAGATATATTTGTTTGTAACGTAGTACCGTAGGTCATTATCGTCATTGTTAAGTCATAACCTGTAGCTTTAGTTATTACATACCTTTAGTTGCATTTTCTACACGCCTGTAGAGCAAAAGAAAGCACGAATATAGTGGGAGAAGCGCGAGTTTTGTTTTTCTGAAAAAGGAGAGAGTCATTCCGAGTTGTAAAAAAGCGTCGATCGAGTTGTGAAGAAAAGAGTTGACGATTGGGTTGTGACCGCGTACATTAGTTGTTGATTCTTTGTGTTCATTACTTTGTTGTTTCATCGCTGGCATTGTTGTCCAATAAATAAATATCATTCACGTTTAATCTGTACAATAATATCAAACGACATTTTTACGAGAAACGATAAATCTCGCTCGCCACGTATACGGAATCAATTTCACGAATGTCTCTCCCCCCATATATATCGTACGATCTACATACATGAAACGAACAATAAATGCGAAATTACTGCACGATAGAAAAGCTTTGATTCGATAAAGTTCGCGGGTATAAGTTTCCCTTATACACCGGCAAATATTTTCCCCGAAACTTTCCCAATATATACTTCGTGCATCGAAAGCGGCGCAATTGCTGGAAACGTGGTTCCTGATACGACGAATTTTCCGTCAAAGTGGAACGGCACGCTTAATAGAGCGAACGAAGCGCGACATTCGCTTCTCGAGAACGCGACTACTTGCGGTAACTACCAACACGATGCTCCAGCGCGTGTCTCTCTCTCTCTCTCTCTCTCTCTCTCTCGCGCGCGCGCGCGCGCGCGTGTACTCGGCTGCAACCACCCCTATCTCGTTTGCTCGCTCGTGGCTGACGTGCCTTCTTCCCCCTGACGTATCTATGACGCATAATAAATAGACGCAGCCAGAGCCCCGCAGGCTGGAGCGAGAGATCGTGCTCTGTCGGCATGCAAAGCATCGGCAAAACCGCAGGAATCTCGTTAGCGTATGCAAATCCAGGGTGGCGGTACTAACTATCCCATCGTGCTGCGGGCAATCCTCCCCCTCTCCCACACCTAATGTACACTATATGCCCTGCAGCTTAGAAATCATGCGACCGAGAAGAATTCCAACGGCAGGCTAATGGGACACGTCGAATTTTCACGCGCACGCACACGCGTCACGCGGTTGATCGGCCGATTGGAAAAATCGATGCCCGGTCATCTCGGGACGTTCGTTTGTCGCCCGATGTTCGTCGCCGTCGCTGAACGACGAAGGTCGAAATTGACAAAAATGGATTTCAGGGTGTGTGCTACTTTTTTCTTTTTCTTTCTTCTTCTTTTTTTTTTTTTTTTTTTTTTGTAGAAAAATCCTCTTGCGGCTTTGACAGTGAATTCTCCCTTCTTTTTCCCGATTCGAAGCGCCTCTAAACAAAAACCAACGTCGACGTTACGAAACATTTGTTGCAATTGGCATAATTACTTCTTTTTTCCCCAGTCGCCGAAGAGAGATTCTTCTCTCCTCAAGAGAATTATCCAGTCGGACTGTCTCGACTGTTAATGTTACAAGCCACGAGTTACCGAGACACCGATATGTCGACCGCTCGAACTTCGTAACCGGAAGTAACAGAATCAGCTTGGACAATACCCGACGAATAACTCTACGAACAAACGAAACGAGAAATTCTACGAGTGAAATTCTGCAAAACAGATATCGCTCGTTGATGAGCCATGCTGCGACGTGATTCTGAAACCAGGTCGTTTCGAAAGGTTTGGCAATTCCGGCGTTAACGAAATTGATTATCGCTCGTTCTATAAAAAGAGCTCGTAACCCAACTCGGCCGAGTCTTCGGAGCCAGTCGAGAGAAGACTGACGCGGCTGACGACGGAGAAATAACAGCGCGATCGTAGGCGCCGTTTAAAGCTAATGAAAAGTCGCTTAGCGCGGCTACCTGGCGGCCTTGCTGGCAAAGTTATTGCGGCCCGATGCAATTGCGGGTGAAACGTTCAAAGGTTGAATCCATTACCGTTGTTTGCTCCTGTTCTTGTTTCTATGGCGCCCTGCTATCGGCTACCGGCTCTCCTTCGTCCCTCCAATTACCCCCTTCCCACCGGGAGCAATCAGGGGGCAGCTGTGTGCCGCTGGGAGGAAACAGTTTCACCTCTGGCTGGATACTCCGGCCGGATGGATTATTGAATCGCGGAGGAAAGAAACCGGACCTTACTTCGAGAGCCGAGCGCCATTGTATCGTTCGGCCACCGTCAATCAAACGTTCTGAAACTAACGTTCTTTCGCTCGAGAGGTGGGAGCGGGCATGCGGAAAGAAAACTTCAAGTTTCAACGGCCATCGAAGTTATCGGGCGGGAGCTGGTCTGGCTAATGACACAGAGAGAGAAAGAGAGAGAGAGAGAGAGAGAAAGGGAGAGGGAGAGAGTACACGGCAACTTTTCATCGAACGTACAAAACGTTTCAGCAAACCTTTCAGCAAACCGAACAACCAGAGAATAATTAATTTCCCCTGTAACGTGGGGAGTTATATTTTCGATGATTTTCGAGATGTCGACAGCTTATTTGTAAGAGAAATTTTACAAATAACGCTCGACGAATCCAAGAATCCGAGGAGAAGAAGAAGTTTATAACCCGCGTGTCTTGCAATTTGTCGGGTTACTAATTTGGAATCGAAGAGGAGTCAAAGCAGACGCAGACGACAAAGAAAAATCGACAAAGAAAGAAAAAAGACGGAGCGCGCCAATTTATCGGACTTAATGGAAGGCAGGAATCGCAGCCGTTTACTTTCGAAAATTCAAGCCCTCGATGTCACGTTTGTTCCGACCGAGTCGCGGATAAATGAAAAAAAAGGGGTGGGGAAGAGAAAGGAAGAAAAGAGAGAGAGAGAGAGAGAGAAAGAGAAAGAGAGAGAGAGAGAGAGAGAGAAGAAAAAAGAAAATCGAGGCACAGTAAATTGGCTTGATTGTATTTCCTGGGAAATTCGAGTATCGCGTGGTTCTCGATAGAGCATTAATGCGGCACGTCGGAGCGGGCGGGCAGCAAACGAGGCCATTTTCGCGGAAAAATAGCGCGCGATGCCCGCGGCGTAGCGAAGCCAGCGATAGAAAATACGTTACGAGGGAGCGCAGCAGCGAGAGGGTTTTCGGAACGCGAAATGATAGCCGTGAAACGGTATGAAACAGGGTGAAACGAGGCCTGCAACCACGACCGGGAGAGGAGGATGCTCGCCAGGCGCGAAATCGCTCGACAGACACTTTATTCCTGTAACCCGTGCCCGGGGCCGGCCGAAAGCAATCTGCCTTGGTAAAGGTGTTTTAATTGAAATCTTCGAGCCCGTAACTCTTTCCACTGGGACGGTCGAGTCCGGAGAACAACGCTCGCTCGATGCTGCACAGCTAATGGAAAAAGCATCGCGGGCGGCTGGTCGAAATATGACGGGAACCGATACGCGGAAGTGAATGAAAAGCGGCGTGGAAGGGAGGGACGAGGGAGGAAAACAAGACTACATCCACCGCTCTGAGAGTTCGTTCGACGCCGGGGCTGTTTTACATCGAAATAACGCGCTATCGCGCGTCGCCGCGCCAAAAGCGTTGCCGAGTGGAGAGCTGCATCTGGTAACCTGGAGTGCCTGGCAATGCAGTCTGGGCACGAACGGTCGATCGTAATCGTTTGACACACTTTATTGCCGGTTGCGGATGCAAGAAGAAGAAAGCGTAGTTTGTAGGCCAACCAGTCGAAAGTCTGCTTTGTCGTCGCCACGGCCCGAACCTCTGAATTACACGATCGCGACCAAGCGATCAAAAGAGACTTGGTTAGTTAAACATTTTCCATCGGACGTTGTTGTATGTTCGTTTGAAAATTGGGTTCTTTTTTTTACAAATTTAATAAACACTGCCATCTAGTGGCAACAACTTAAAAACAAATAATTCGAATGAAATGAAATTTTGTACAGCATCGAAGAGAAAGACGTTTTTAACACGTGGATCGAGTATCGTAATCACGTTCCCGACAGAAAGATTCGGTATGAACCAAGCTCGAACGAACGAACGAGATTCCGTCTCATTGATGCGTCGGCGAATGTCGACGAAGATCGTCCGACGATCGGAGCGAAAACGGTTTTAAAAACACACGTACACAATGGAGATTTGGTAATTAAAAGCGTGGGGAATCAATGCGCGGAGAACGCGATTACGGGAGAACGGCAGGGTAAACAGGGATTTTCGTGGCGAGGCACGATCGGGAAACCGATGTGGCCATTTTCGCGCAAAAATGGCACGTACGTTTCCCCCGGGGGGGGGGGGGAGGGAGGGTAGAGCCGGGGTGCGGCTCCGTGATGGAAAACGCGTTACGATGGAGTGGCACGCAAACCTGGAATGGATCGTATGGGGAAGAGTTCCACTGCATTAACCACCGGCAACCTATCACCGCGGAACTATTCGCTCGACAAACAAGTCTGCCCCATCTCCGCCGCCGCTCTTGCGCCGTGGCACACCCTCCTCACCATTTCATCGTTCCTCCATCTACGAGTCTGTCTTTCAAGCACGCTCACCGGGGGCCGCGTTCTCTCCTCGATCGTCGTCCAAGAAAGGGTGAACTGAAATCGAACGAGCGAAAGAGGCGAGGAAATAGGAAAAAGAAGGGTGGAAAGGAAAGCTTGGTTCCCAGGATCAAGAGGAGATTTCCGATTTCTCGCGACTGATCGAATCGCAACGTCAAATCCAACGGCGATGGTCGAGACAGGACGCAGTGTAAATCCGTCGTGAGAATTTAACAAGAGAGACAGAGAGAGAGAGAGAGTCGGCAAGACGACGAAAGACGACGCCGGAGCAGTTGAAAGCTATGACGATGTCATTAGATGGCACGACGCGCCGCGCCGCGCCACGCGACGGAGTGTCTTAAACGTTTCATTTCGCGGACCGTTCGTTAAGCTGTTTCTATCCAGCGTAGCTCCGGAGGAAACTTGGCAGGGGTAAACGAAGGTAGAACGAAGGTAGAACGAAGGTAGAACGAAGCTTGCTCAAAATCGTTTAAACGGTATAATGGATATTACGCGTAGCTAGAACCGTCGCCGGCCCCCCTTTCCCCGAGCCGCGAAGAAAAAGACGATTACGCACGCGAACAGAATTAAACGGGCAATCTTGAATATCCGTTCAAACGACGCCCGGCGACGATTTAATAAAACGATCCACGGCCGTTTCACGCGAGATTACCCAACCGGAGGCAGGGAATGGGGGAGAGGGGGGGGGAGGGGGAGGGGGGACTCGTTTGCTCTATCCAGGCCAGATCTTTTTTCATCTTTCATTTCCTCTGTCGCGGCACCGCTGCGATATCATAACCAGGCGTGCGTGTAACAACACACGCCCGTGTACGTACGTGCGTACACGACACGCCAACCCGTAACGTAAACGGTGAACAAACAAAGACTCACCGCCCAGCCGCAATTCCGCAATTCCTTGAGCCATTTCATACTCGTTCCTCACAAAGCACTGGTACATGCCGCGATCTTCTCTTGCAACCGACATCACGGAAATTCGTTCCCTGGAAACCGCCCTTATGCGAGCGCCCGTTCTCAATGGCTGACCGTCCTTCAGCCAGTATAGCGCCGCCTGCGGAAATCCACTTGCGCTGCACGTCTGTAAAAGCAGTTTAGAGAAAAGGGACTGATGAGAGAGCGTTGCCCGTATCGGACGACGCGATGCGTCGCGACGCGCTCGCGCCACCCAACGAATCCACGAATCTCCACCGCGTTTCTTTTTCCTCTAGCCTTCTTCCGGAAACAAGATTACCATCCACCGCGGGCGAAAGCCAGACGCGAGAGAAGAAGGCAGGGTCGTGTGCCTCGAGTAATCAGGCTTTTCGCCTTTCCGTCGATGGCTCTCGTAAAAAAAAAAAAAGAAAATCAGATTACCCCGGTACTTGGTTATCGCGGCGAATGGTTCGGATACGAGCGATGAATTTACCGCTAGATGAACTTTCCGTGCAGAGATCGCACGCCGTCGTAAGTATTCCTCTCCGCGGTTGGAATCACGATATGGCGCGTGTCTGTCGCATCTTGTTTCTTCGAAATTTCTATTTCGCGGCTAACAAAATATCTCACTTCGCGGCACGGATGGTGTCACATTCGCATCTAAATTCCAACACGCGACGTCTTGTCGATTCACGAAGCTCATCGCTTCGACTTCTGAGCGATTCACGTGGTATGACATTCTAATTACTTTTCTTCTTCACGATGTGAAACCTTGTTTCGTTGAAATTTCAGTTCGTCGATTTACAAAGCTGATCGCTTCTACTTTTGAGACCATTCGCGTAGAATTTAGGTACGCAACATCCAATTACTTTTCTCCTTCGCGATTGAAATCAGAATATGATACGTTCGGAATCTTGCTTTTTTTCGAAGATTTGAATTTCAACTCGCGACGTCCTCTCGATTCACGAAGCTCGTCGTTTCGAGTTCTGAGCGACTCACGTAGATAACGTACATACAGCTGACCGTGTAAATCATCAATTACCAAATGAGCAACTTTGCCAAGATCGACTGTCTGGATCGACGGCTGAACGTGCACGCTCAATGGCGCGGACACGGTTAACCTCACTTCCATAGACTCGCTGCCCTCCGAATTACTAGCAGTGCACATGTACGACCCGGCGTCGCTCTCCTGGACGCCTTGTATGATCAACGAACCGTCACGCACCACGTAATGCCCGGACGAGTCCTCCACTGGCTCCTCCCGCTGATTCCTGTTGTAGTACCACCTGCAACAAAACGAAAACAGAAGAAAAGGGAAGCGTGAATATCCGTGAGTATCGACGGATGATTTCTATCTTCCGGTCTCCTCATTTCTATCTTCTGATCTCCGCGAGCAGTGACGGCGAACTTTTTTGAGAAGTAGGTGAAATTTTGTTCACTATTTTTTTTTAGTACTAGCTCGTGGGTCACTAAGTCAGTAACGTCACTTGGAAAGGGGGAGGGGAGGATGGTTAAAAACTACTTTCTCTTTTGGTTCACACTTTTATAATCCTCTAAAAAGTTCACGTTTCCCTTTTATTTTACAACTTTGTAATTTTCTTAACATTTTTTGAAACGAGGGGTTCGGAAAACAAAATAGTGAACAAAAT
>WIUT01005517.1:0-14860 GCA_010645135.1 Tetragonula clypearis | reverse complement strand
CATACACACACACACACACACACACACACACACACACACATTATCTTAGCGAAGATTTTTCACGGAAGACTTGTTTGTTTGTCCGTTGCACATTTGCGGAGGTAGAACTTTTTTCTTCTCCTTCTTCCTTCTTTTTTCCTTTCCTTTTTGTTTTTTCTTTTTTCAAGAAAGAGACGATCCCGGCGAAATCGCAGAATTCCTAAAATTCTCGGTATTACGTGGCCGAAACTTCTGTGAATTTTTTACTGGCTGGTGGTTCCGTGGAAGGTCGAAAACCTCGGCCTCGTTTTATATCGCAAACACGTTTCAAAAGCGAAAGAATAAAAATCACTGACTAGAAAAGCACTTGCCCTGCGCGAGTAATATCGCGATCCGCGACGTAGACGCGAGATTTTTTTACAGCAGCGGGCGACGGAAATGTGTAACGTTTCCAAGCGTTACAAACGTTCAAAAGCGCGGCTACTTTGAACGTTAACGTAAATTTTATCCATATACGATACGTGCAATGTTGGATCGGGGCGCGCTTGCATCGTAATGCTACGCGGCAAATTAATACGGTTTGGAATAATTTTACAGCGAATATCGCGAATACGCGTTGTAACGAAGATAATAATAATAATAACTTATTAAAGTGATATATATATATATATATACACACATGTGACTGGACTGTTAATGAAAATAATGCCTAATTAACAATGTATAGATGGGTGAGCAACGAGGAAAGTGTATAGCATTAGGCGAACAAAGTTACAAATTCGTCTGAAGAGGTTAATTAGTTTTCATCGATTAGAATTTCACGCAACACGTCGGCGTGAAATTATTGGACGTACGTTAGAAATAAAAGCTGTACAACTTTTATTATTAAATGAGAAGCACGTCTCCATTGTTATGAAACTTTCATTGTCATTTGAAAAATGAATTAATCCGCATCCGTTCTCAATTTTGTACAACTTTGCGGAATTAAGCGTCACTCGAAGTAATTTTTACGTACATTTACTCTTGGAGTACGATTTTCTAGATCGATACGATCGCCTCTTTGCTTATATTTTAGACGTAATCTAATATCTAGTCTATTCTTTGAAATTTGAAAAACTTACAACGCACATGCATTCTCTCATTCGAATACGTTAATGTTATAAAGTTTCGATTATTATTGAAAATTGTTTTTTAATCTGACATTAATTATTCCTAGCTTAAATGGAAACTGTCGAAGCAGAAGATGTTATGTCTTTTTTTTTTTATTCGTTCTTTCAACGTACGGCATTTTTCTTAGAATTTTATCGCGAGAAATCGTTTCACCGCAAAAGTCTCCGACAAAGTTCCGAGTGAACAATTTCTACGAATACTTTGACGACCATTCTCACAAGTTTCGGAGTCGATGCACCGGAATTCTTCTTTATTTCTCCAATAATAATGCTTTACGGACTCTGCGAGTTTATACCACCTAACATGCATAATATAATCCCGCGATATAATGGATTTCAAATTTACTTCGACCGAGTGAAATTCATTATCTTTTTCTAACGTTTTTTTTCCTCGTGAAATTTCAATTTTGTCGAGAACTCGTACTTTCCGTAGTTCAGTTTTCTTAATCGCCGCATATACTACGAAGATTAATTATAACGCTCCAAAGTGTCCGAATACTTTCGAGACTTTTGGGGTTTTTTTGCGAGTAGGCAAAGTATGTAAATCAGCCTTACGATTTAATAACAGTCGTGAGTTTGAAGGGAAATCGCGAGTCGAAGAAAGAAAGATTTTTACGATAAATAAATCTTTATATTTTTTCCTTCGCAAGCAACGAATTTTTCAGTAATACTGGTCCTAAACCTATTTCAAACGACGTGTATAAACTGGGCGATTATTTCGTTTTACTTCCCACATAAATTGCACCGTTCTGAATATTCGTGTCCGTCGCATTCATGAATTGATATTCGGACTACACTGAATATCGAAAACTGTTGTAATAGTGTAAAGAAAAGTAAAAATAATATAACAATAAACTTGGATTCATTTGAAAGCTCGAAATCTCTACTCTCAAAATGCATCGTTAGTTTCATTCTAAGGCACTTCTTTCCTCCTAGAATACTATAACTTGTCATGATATGTGTAAAACATTGACAGAACATTAAATGTTAGGCAACTTTTTCGCCAATTCATTGAACTTTGAACATTAGGTAAAGATATTACGATTTCTACGAATTTTCATCATCTAAATATAATATTCAAAATTGAATAAAACGGCGAGAAAGTATATTATACATCAAGTTCGTGTGGCTAATCAGGTTGCTGTGAACAGCAGGTTTCAATCTCTTCAAATCCATTGTAGTTTCGGCCATGAAAAAAAATTTTTTCAATCTTTTTTACTGTGGCAGTTTGTAGCATTTTCACGAGAAGGAAAGTATTTTTACTCATCTATTTGCAGGTTTCAAGCTGTAAAACGAGCAAGTTTCAATTATCGTACGATTTGTTTTTGTAAAATTGTAAAAGTCTCGATATTCAGTGTCCGAATTTGTAATGTGACTCACATTACGTGTCGTTCCAAAAATTAACATGTACGTACGAAATATGAAACAAAAGAGAATATATTTCGAATATATACATACATATATATATATGTATATATATATATATATATATATACACACATGTATAAATAAATGTTCCAGCGGATTCCCGTTAAACATTGGATAGACGGAGTCAAACGTTTCGCGCTCTTTAATTACAGATAAACGGGCGCGAATTATCCCCCATCTACCCATTTGAAAGGGGGCTGTTTGGCAAAGGCCGATGAAAATGGTCGCGTCTGACATTAATGTTGGCCTCCTTTGATCCGCGAAATACGGCATTTTAGTTCACAACGAAACCTCCCATTCTCTGCGTCATTTTCGAATCTGCGGCTAATTGTAGCTTAGCCGACGTTGTTCCAAGCCACTCTTCCATTAACCGGTCGGTCGGTACAGCAATTAACCAGAATTTCTATGAGATTCCATTCGCCCGCCTCAAAGGACCCACTCGAAATTTATTGTTCCGATTTATTATGCAGTGAAGTCTGTATATTCTCGTCAGCGTGTCCTTTACTTTTTTCAACTCACTTTTCTCTCTCTCTCTCTCTCTCTCTCTCTCTCTCTCCAGAGTTGGCTAGGGATGGAATAAAGTTCAATACAAATTGAAAATTCAAATTCATACACCGTACTACAATTTTTCATTTTTTCTTTCAAATCGAAACTTCTTTCAACTTCTAAAACTTCTAAACGAGTGTAACTCGATATTGCAACTCAAAGGGATTAAGAATCTTCAATCAAAGATTGACACCAGAATTTGAAAATTCCTCGAGGTAAGAAAAGATACTGTCAGTTGTTTTTCAACATCTCGTTCGTCAGTTGTCAAGTCACGATGCTTAGATTCGAGCATACGGAATGTTAAGTACCATTGGAAATTCATACATAGGTTCGAGGGTACTTTTGAGGTATTCGATCCCATCTCTAGCTTGGTTGGCTCGCCACCTCTTCCAGCCCTTCCGGCATCGGGGTAGGAGGGGTCAGTAACAGTAACAAGCTTACCGTGCCTCTTTTGCCTGCGAACGCCGGCATAATGGAAGATTTAAATTTGCAACCGGGGGTTACGCACGCATGCGAATTTGAATTCGGATCTATTTTATAATCCGGGCTATTAAAGTTGTCGCTGAATTTGCATTCCCCCTGGTCTCTCTCACTCTCTCGCATCGCCTCGGTGGAAATTTTTGGTCGGAATGGGAGCCAGCAGCGTGACGGAGCAGCGAATGAAATTCATGAAAGCGTTGCCCGTGGCCGAGCCCCGTGTGTTCGTGTGTCCGTGTGTTCGTGTGCCCATGCCTACTATCCCGCTCGCCCGTGTGTCCGTGTGTGTGTGCGTGCATGCGTTTACATTATACGTGACCACGTATACGTTTCCACCGGTTATTGTGTAGGCACCATCTAGCCGCGAGGTACACTTCACTTCTGGTCTTTTATATTCTTTTCCCTCTCCCCTCTCCCCCTTTTCTGCCCCCTGTTTTACTCCGTTCGGTTTGTCTCGCTTTAGTTAATATGTCTTCTGTTTTTCTTAGAGAACAAACGATGATTATTTTATCACGTTAATAAAAATGTACGTACGCGCTTGTACGCTGGTAAACACTAAAAGTGGTAAGAAATTAACGATAATTCAGCAGACGACGGTACGGGTGAAAAATGCATCTGTGCGCAGAGGCTGGATGGGGCAATTTTGAACGCGATTCGTGGCGGAATTGGATACGGTCGCCTGGGGTATTTGTTGGAATGGTGTTTGAATAACGTCGAGCAATTTTGGAGAAGTGAATGAATCGGACGAGGATCGATCAGAAGCGTTCTCTTTCGATCTGTCGATTTCAAGAAGTTTCCACGAAGGAGACACGACGTTACGAGCTGACTTCTAACTGTCGATCCGATGTTACGTAATCGTCGATGTTATTTTCTTCTTACAACGTGAAATGGAACAAGTTGCTCGTTTTCTTTTCTTTTTTTTTCTTTTTTTTTTTTGTGAAAACAATTGAGAGTCAGATCGGAATGCTCGGAAATACAAGAAATTATTAGATAATTCACACGCGTATAATTGTAACTTGTTATCACTTTTATATGATAACTTACACGCTTAACGATACAATCACGTTACAGTTTTGTTGGTTTTGCACGTGTGCCAGCTTCAAACTCGATGAACTGACTTGCTGTAGGTGTAGGTCGCACGGACTATGTAGCATCGAAGTATTCTGTGTCCTGCTTTTCTTCCCGATCGTGTCCGATTGGAAACTTCAGAGGCAAAACTCAAGTTAAACGCAATTAAATGCTGATAATTCGTGATAGTCAATAACCGCGTTGCGTCGAATTTCCGTTCTAAAAGGCAACAGAAATCATCATTAAGTCAACGCTAAAAGATTTAAAAATATTTTGAATTGACATTGTTAAAAGATTAATAAATCTTTCAAATTCGCGGAATCTCTCTGTTTTGTGTTCTTTTTTATTTATTTCTGTGCAAATATCTGATGTTCTTACACACCGCGGTATCATTACATAGAATAAATCTACACATGCTACATAACTGCAATGTTACGACAAATTATTTAACATCGACGTTTCATGCTTTCTTTCCTAATATTGTTTTCTTATTTAATATCTTTGCCGAAAGTTCGGTTCACTGGGTGGAAACAACATCGGGGGAATGCGTAGTTTTTCTAAAACGTTTTTCCAGTTTTATAGAAACTGCGTGACAACGAGTTAACAGAAACTGAAGGCGCATTGTGTCTGCCATAAGGCAGTGTTGTATCTGCCATTTCTTCGATTTGTCATACAGTGTTTCCTGTCGTGCCGTATTGTTCACGTTTCGATCAAATTTTTCGCCACGTGTGTACAATGTGTTCGACAACAACGATTGCTGTCCCGTTCTTCGCGAATTTTAATCTCGGCACGGGACAAACCTTATATATTATTATATGTTATTCGACAGTCGCGAATGCGTCTGCCTCTGAAATTGATCGTCAATGACAAAGCGACTTTGATGTAACTGTACTGCGTTTTACCGCTGTATTGGATTTTAATTTTCTTTCCTTCGCGCTAGAAACGCGTTAACGCATCACACGGAGTGAACGACCATTAAATTGCAAAACCATTTTGTTGTGTTGCGCGCGATGGAAATGCTAGTTGAATATTGAAATGCGTTTCCATTATAATGATATTTGCTCAAGGTTGTTTGTTAATTAATGCGCCTAATGAAACTAAATCTGCATCCGTTTCATCAAACTCTGACATTTAGTGTTACATTTATTCACGTTCCCCGACCGAAGCCAGAAGTAAATGCAAATTTCGTTTCTCGTCTCCCGATTATTATTTCACTGTAATTTCATTACGCCAACCGTACGAATAAATACGATATATCCATTTCTGCTATACTTTGGTAGTAGCTCTCGCGAACTAGCAATTAATTGTAATAGCTCTTTAAAGTTAACGTGTCACCTTTTCAATACACGTCACGCATAGATCTCCGAATAGATTTAAACAATTTTGAATTCAACGTCGACCGTAACCCTCTATACCCAGAACTTCGTTGTAGCAGTTGAACTTGAAAAGAATGGAAAAAGATTATGTTGGCATTTCAGTTCTTCGCTCGAATTTGAAGTCTGGCTGCTGCAATAAAAATTGTCGTTGTCGGCAATGAGTCATTTGATATTTTTATAACGGTGCGTCGATGCACTGCGATGGTACAACAGCTATTTTCAAAAAACGAATACGTACAGATAACTCTCATGTTACGCAATGTTTAATCAGTAAAATTAATTAATGAGATGTATTCGAATGTAACTTTGCCTGTTTATCCAAGAGCCGATATACATCGGCTGCGCGATTTTTGTCTCACTTTGGACATTTTTTGAATATTTCACATTTGAATACTTCGGCTTTTCTTACTGATTTTTACAAAATATTTCTACCAAAAAACAATACAAATCTGTTTCACTGAGATTTTTACACGTTCTGTTTCTACGGCGATGCTTTGCAATTCTAGACGACAGAAAATTGTAGAAAAATTGTAAAGTAGATACTAACAGGGTAAAAGTCTGCTTTAATTCCTTCTCTTGCTTGCGAGTCGCGCAAAGTTTCGCGATTCGAAGGAACAAGGAACAAATTTCAATTGGAATTTTCAATTTAATTTCTTTAAACTGAACATTGACAGAACGTCGAGTACAAATTATTAAAAAAAAAAAAGAAAAAAAAAAAAAAAGAAAAAAAAAAGAAACATTGCTTTGTATCCAAAAAAGAAAGAAAGGAATGTTACAATTTCAATGAGTAACGCTCATCTAAAAAGATTGAAAAGAAAATCGTAAAGCAAGAGATTAATTCTGAATGCTGGAGATTCTCAAGACTTGTTCGTTCTCTTCTTTGCCTGCGCGTTGCGCGTTTCTGGTATGAGAATTCAGACACTCCGCTTTGGAAGTAAACAGTGCACGATAACTCTGTAGGAAGTTCCGCGAGATTCGACATCGTCGCATGATCCTTGAAATACTGTAAAGTTTCAAACACAATATTTATTATTACGATACAGGAGAGATAAAAGTACGATGAAGATTAATATTCATATACGAGAAGGGATTGAAAAGTTTTGCCTTAACTCTTAAATAAGAAATAAACGGTATGAAATAAGAACGGAAATCAATTTTCGTTCTCTATTTTTATTTTAAAGCTACTGGTTATTATTTCAACTTATTCGCATAATCATCTGTTGCGGTATCATATATTTCCGCCAACGTTTTTAATAATCCATTCGTGTAGAATCAAAACAAAGAAACCGTTTCTTCATCTCACCGGGAGAGAGTTTTATTTGTTTTCGAAATTAATGAAACACTTAAAGAGGCCAACAACCAACGTTGCAACTGCGACGAAGAGGTAAAAATCTGTATCGAAGAAAGGGCATTGACTTTCTCGTCGATGAGTTACAGAAAGTTGTATTGCAATGATAATTGCGTGAAAAAGGTACAATAGACATATAATATATAATTTTAGAAATAAAGAATAGCATTATTTTTACTATTATTTCGAGAAAAGTATGTCCCTGATGGTTAATTTTTTATCTAAGCGAATGCAAAACGTTCCAGGCAAGACACCCTCGCATTGTAATAATAAATTAAATACTGCTAACATACATATAAATCACGTATCGTGTGATCGACGTAGTGAAATTCTGATTTTAACAAAGTAACAGTCATTTATCGTTTTAACATGAAGAAACGTCGAAATTTACGTTGCTCTCACATACATAGTAAATTCTTTCTGCTAGTTACTGCCGAACTGCTAGTTTTCCTGTCAAGTTCAAGTTTTCTCTGCCAACTAAGGTAAAATAGACAGAATCCATTAAGAAAACCGTATCGCAGGGAAGAAAGTTTTCCGCGGATAATGAGTTGTACGATTGAAAATCAATAGTCGATCATTTCTTTTATTCGCGAGTTCTTCTTGTCCTCTCACGGAACCGTTTTTCTCAATTCTTTCTTTCGCCGAGAGATCGACGAAATTAACAAGCGGAGATTGATCGAAAAATCATCGTAAACAAACGTCAGATAAAACTGAAACTTTTCAGAATTGTTACAGACGCTGAAAACTGATTGTAAAAGTTTTCCAATATCTGTCATTGACTTTTCTCTCGTTACGGGAAAGTGAAATATCGACGCTATTTTCACGACGATATTCGCTACAAATACTCCGTTTAGATTTATTCGCGTGTTCTTTGTCAATTTTATTTAGTATCCGAGTAACAGTTCACCGAAAGTTTCCTTTATTTTACATCGTAACATTATCGTTTCTACAACGGATAGAAATATTTGTAATTTCATTTTATCTCACTGTAATTTAATATACAATATAATTTTATCTTGTTTCTATACGTCAAAATTTAAAAGAACGTGGGATATTTCAACTGATAGAGTATTAATCTTTATTAGAATTTAACTAGTGAGATAACATCGTTTACGTTTAGATTAAAGAATACGAAATACGACGTAATGGAAAGAAAAAGCAGACTCTGTTTCTAAAACAGAGAATGTTGTAGTGAAAATTTAAAGTGAAAATAACGCGCAAAGACTTTTTATTCTATATTACTTATGATATTCCCTGAATTCGATATTTTGATACAGATATGATAAATTATATAGGTGATAATATGTGTGATTCCCGCCGTGATGGGAGTGAGGTCCAAAAGTTAAAGTCAGAGCCTTTATATCGTGCGTCGAGACAGAAGGTCCCAGGAGCGCGAGACAGAACTTGGGATCCTCTTTACGTTACAAGCCCTTGGGAATAGATTTGTATACCTACTAGTTTGCAAGTATTTGCTTAGTAAATCTATAACTGTCGCTCTGGGAAGTAGTAGTTTTACAATCGTTCAATTCTGTTGGAATTGAAGCTCTTAAAACTCTTAAAACTCTTAAATTAAATTAAGCCTATTAGATACAGTTAGGTATATCTTGCTGGATTCATTTGCTTATTAATATATTTGCAATACCTTTTACGATACTCTTGAGAAAGAAATGCGTGTCTTTTTTCTTGCTACAGATGTTACATGTTACAAATGTTTTCCTGTTTTTTAAATGCAAGTCTGCACAGTTGTGCGCCCCTCTGATCAAATTGTGTTCATTTTCCATTTTGAACGTCACGCGAACAAAATACAGCGACGTAAATGTGAAACGGAGAACATTGTTATCTAGAGGATAGGTGAAAAATATTATAAATAAATAAATCGAAATCCAAGATGCGGCATTTTTTCTTTGTCTTCTCTTCAACGAAGAGACAAAAGAAGAAAGAGAACAGAGGAAAGAAAAATTTCTTACCCATTTGAAAAAAAATCGATCAAACACGATGGAAGATGGTCGCAGCGTCGTTTTCCTCTTGTTTCTTCTTAAATAAAGGAACGAGGTTTGATAAAGCAGAATTGATGGATAAAGAGTGCAAATGGCAGCGTGAAAGGGCAACCGCCGCGTCGAACAGATTTACTTGTCACCGAGTAGTTCCTTCGATCAATTTTGAAATAGTCCTCGGAGGTCTCGCCTCCATCCATCCTTCATGCGTAATTTGCCCCTCATTTTGACATCCGGCACTAGTTTCCTCCCTTCGAAAGGGAGGTTAGTTTTGAAGATGTTTCAATCAAGACAGCTCCGACAGCCGGTTTACGAGCGAGGGAGCCCCCTTCGCTGAATATCGGCCCTTGAACAGAGACGAGAAGTTCCCCGTGTAGTACTTCGGCAAGATGATCCCTAATGCTCATAAGTGCATACTCTAATAGCGACATTAGCTCAAGTGATTTATTTACGTGCAGAGCAGAATTTGATGCGCGCATTAATTTAGATACTCCGTGATGCTTTCGACTGTCTGTGTTTCAAACGTGTTTCGCGCCGGCATATCGTCTAATTCGACAACAGTCTTCCTTCGAATATCAATTCCTATTGAAAGGAATTTACATATTGTTGTTCTCGCAGTTGTCGCGTTGTTCTCGTTGCCGCGTTAATGAATCGTTCGTGTTAATCGACAGCGATTAATGACCGAACCATTCGAGATCGACGATCGAAATTTCCACAGGTTCTCTTTCCACAGGTTAGAAAAGAAAATGAAAGAAATCTATTCCAATTTATACGTACATTTCGTAGAGGGTTTCGTAATCTGTTTTTGGTGGAACTTTTATACAGAACTTTTATTACACTTGGATAGGAACACTTTTAAATAATGTTCTCATCGAACAGACATTTTAGAATCTGTACATATGTATGATAAAAGTTCGAGTTGTCTTCGATTGAAACGTTTAATTAAAAGTCCATTTTTACAAAGTTCGAGTACTATTCATTATATCGAGGAATATCGAGGATCTTTCTCAATATTGGTGAAAAAAAATTATCCGTTCCTCGGACAGAAAAATTTTTATTTCCATACAAGTTCCATTCCGTCTGAATTGTTTTGCTTTCAAGTGCATTTACTTGTCTGCTCTCGGGATTGGGTAATTACTTGCGTAACGTAAGAAACGCATTTTTTTAAAAAGTTTCGATTTAAAAGAAAAGGTTTTCCTTACAACTTTTACGATCTCTGTTTGAAATGTTCGATTATAGATAAAAGTTGATCGTTTCCTTCTTGTTAGGCACATTGTTCGTTTCTTCAAATTTGTTAAGAGGATCGCGATACGATACGTAATATCGCAAATATTTCATTCGCGGAACTTTTAACACTCGGCGTGAAAAGATCGAATACGCTTCAGTCAGCCTTATTGCTTCTTCTCTTAATTCTCTCTACTTTTATAGAGAGATTAAGCTCCGATATTCTCTTTTATAGATTTCCATGAAAAAGGTGGGTTTAACGTTCAATCTATGGTCCTCGGGCAAAGTGTCGCAGGATCGTTTACGATACTGAATGTTATAGTCTTCTTTACGATTTATACTACGTAGTCACGCCGGGCACGAGTCGTTGACTTTGATCACTGTGTTCCTCGTCGCTTGAGCTGCTCGACAGTCGTTCGTACAGCGAACGATTGCCAGGTTTGAAAAACATTTCGTTCGATTTTCAAACGTTCGTGTCGATCGAAATTTCAAATATATATTCTTTTGTTCTTTCTTTTCTTTTCTTTTCTTTTCTTTTCTTTTCTACTCTTTTAGAAACATACACGCGTTTCGACAAGCGCCTAGAATGGGCCTTTCGTTTTTTTTTAAACAATCTTTTCAACTTTCCTAACTTTTCAAACAAAAATCTAACAAAACAAATTTTCAAGAGATTAACCTAGAGTTATACCTGTAGCTGGTCATTTCCAAACTGAAATAGATTAAGAAAGATCTTTTTATTACAATAATTTCTTATCGTATCGAATGCTTCACTTTGAATAGAAAAAAATAGAAGAAGCTCGTCTCGATGACTAAAATGTATTTTGTATCATATTTTTAATATGCGACTGCTCCAAAATATTGCGTCAATAGGTGCCGTAACGAAAGGGTTAAATTGTCGAGCTTTCGAGTCGAGCACGTATACTCTCGAGTATATTCGATCGAACAATCGGCGCGTTGGTTGTAAAGTTGTAAAATTGATTCGCAACAAATAGATTGAATAATAGAACTAGTATAGGACTAGTACGACGCGTATGACGAAATCAGACGTATGGAAAATTAGACGTATAAAATTAGACGCGAACTGCGGCAACGTCTGGCTTTGCCACGGGTTACGTTTTATGCAAATCGCGTCGTCGTAAAACAAGTAGTACGATAGGTATTTATCGTTGGCTCACGGTCGAACAAACGGTGAAAACGGTGAAATTCTTCTTCCTCCGGGTTGTAAATTCCAAGTTCACCGCTGCTGCTGTTGCTGCGTGGTTTTCACACCGCGCTGCCCGTCAAATTAATTTTGCAACGAGTTATTCGCAATGCGCGGCAAATGGACGTTAGGCGTAAGTAACGAGTGAAATGCTAAAAAGCTCAAAGGTATAGGTATCCTCCGGAGATCCGCTGACGAAGACTTTATCGGTCTAACGAACGCCGAATTGTCGTAATCGATTAATTCTTAACCCTCCGCGGGTAACCCTCCGACGTTGTTTACGTTCTCGCTCATGAATTTTTATGCTTGCTGAGAAAGTTCTCCGAGATTTCGATTTCTTTCGAAGAAGAATTCAAGATTTTTACGACAAGATTTTAAAGATCTTTAAATCTATTTGCTAAATTTAGTGATTTACTTCAGTGTCGGAGTTTATCGGTACAGCAAAGACTTTATTTAATTATTATAAATATTATTTACGTTTGCTTACGAAGAGTCAAAGGAGTCAATATGTACTGTAGCCAAGAATTCTGTATTTTTAAAGATTTTGTTGCAAGAGATTGAGATGCTGTAAGAGTATGTCATGCTTGAAAATGTACGTGTAAATGGTCTTCGTTGAATGTAAGACAATGCTAATCAGCATGCTTCTAACGTACCGCATACATCCTTCCATGCGTCCTTAATTTGCATAATTAGGATAAAGCGAACGATACCTAGCCAGACGTGAAATTTTCAACCGATTACGCAGAAGTTGCGGAATTTTCGGGCCGGTTATATTAATTAAATTAAAAATTTAACGAACCTCTGTTATTTTTTACTGTTGTCACTGTGCAAATATACCTCTCTGCTCAAAAATTTCGATTTTTTTCCAGTTAAACGAATGATCAAATAGTGACTGAAATAATTGTATGACAATTAATAAAAAATATTTCTTTGCTAGTCGTTTCACTTGCAATCACGTATGAATTTATGTGAATTTTATTGGAGAGATATTGATTGAGAATTGTTTTGCACTTGTCGAAACAGATTCACTCGTGTGATTTCAAATCACATCGAGAATGTCAATCGTTTTCAATCTCTTTCCTGTTCTTTTCAATAAGTTTTCACAACGACAGTATACAGTGACTGTCGCGTTTCTTCTCTTTACAACAGACTCTAGGCTCTAGTTTTCAGTCAAGGTCGAATCACATAGCCTCTCAGCCGCCATATTTATATAATGGAAGAGAATCGAAGAATCCCTCGGTAATCCTTCTATCCTTCTATCCTTCTATCCTGCTATCCTGCTATCCTGCTATCCTGCTATCCTTCTATCCTTCTATCTACCTATCCCTCGCCTGTATTTCTTTCATTCGATGATACTTTGTTCTCCATCTGCTGTTGCTCAATCAGTTGCTCAATCGAGTTATTAAGCTCTTTACTTAACAACGGTAGAGAGCGACTTCTTAAAATTCCCGAGATATCCGCGATCAGTGTTGTCTCGTTTCAACTGCCTGGATCAATATATCCAGATTATCCAGGATTTCCTGCTCGTCCTTCTTATAAATAAATCACAATGGAGTCGATTAAGACGAGGTAAGCGTAGCGGCAGCAATTTGCTTCTAGTTAATATATATTTAACGAGGTGTTTGTCCAGAGTAGCTAGATATTAATTTTAATAATCGCGCTTTTAATAAATCGCGAAGACGCGGATGCATAAACTTCAAAGTATATTCGCGATTTCGCCAGAGCGTCAAAACGTCGTGTCCACGTTAATTAATTTCCTTTTCGACGAAACAGAGTTTGGTCGAGTGCTCGTTTACGTTTACATAACTTTTGAAGGAAGTAAATACGCGCTTTTTTTTTAACGTAACGTAACGGAACGGAACGTATCGAAGGAAATTACGCGATTTATACGTACGAAGGTGCGGCAAACGCCGCCGAGTGGATTGACGTTTCTCTCGTCTAAACGACGGCTTACGATAAAAAGGCAGTTAAATTAAAAATTAAATCCGAAACTCGTCCGTATCTCGCGACAGTCGAGCGGACACGGTGCTTCACCTAGTTTTTCGCTGAGAGAAGAGTCGAGTTCGGTGAATCGGTCACATCTCTTGATCCTCAGGGAGCTGAATTCTACACGAAGATCCTAATCTGCGGCGAAGACAGCTGTAACTTGACACACAGCTCGCTCCTTCCGGCATAAGTTCCGGCGGATTTTGCTCTCTGGACAAAGAAACGGAAAGAAGGAAAGAGGATGAAAATAAAATATTCTCTCCGGAGACTATGCACAGCTCCGAGAGGTGCCATCGTCGAGAGGCCGTAGCTGGAATATAAGGTCGCGGGGCACTTGCGCTTCGCTCGCCGGCGTATCAGTCTTTCACGCAGAGATATTTGCAATTTGGATCTGTGTTAAAGTAAACTTGAACAGCAGCTGCGAGAGCAAATACACGTATATTTGTTGCGTTAGTCGGGCTGTGTTTGAAGTTCGCTGCAACGCGATGGAATCACCAGCAGCCTGGTGAATAACTGTACGCTCATTTCGGAGTGGATACCTATTAGGATATCCTGTCGGAATATTATACATTTTTGAGGATAGCCTCGGTTAACCTGAATTAGCCTGATTTCCCTCGGTGCGTTCCCTCGTAAATTCTATCCTTGTGAATGAGTTTACCAAGTGACACTCACAGTCATATTAGCTATTTCTTATTAAGAAATTGGGAAAATTAAGTAGCAATATATATATATGTTTGTTTTGAGCGTGATCAGAGCGAGCTAGCCTTGGAAAAATTTACAGCAAGTATATAAATCACTTCGCAGGTAATAATTTGAATAACTACGTAGTTATCGAGTACCGAAGATGCGATTGTTCAAAATGAGATTAGAATTCGCGGGCAAGCGATTCGCAGTTGCCCTAAAAAGTCGGAGTATTATTCCTAAGAGAGGACAAGAATGTTTTTGGATGTACTTAGCAAGACTTGGGGAAACGGTACGGTGCTTGTCCTAATATTTCTTAAACGAAACTATATCTAATATCTGATTTATATCTTTTCGTCGAAACTGTCTGACATACATACACA
>WIUT01005516.1:0-14861 GCA_010645135.1 Tetragonula clypearis | reverse complement strand
TGTGTGTGTGTGTGTGTGTGTGTGTGTGTGTGTCGTGTGAAGAGATCGAGAGTGGATTTGCAGAGTCGCTAAATCGTTTCCACGTTCCGTTTTCTATGAATAAAGAGAATCTTCTATAAATTTCTATAAAAGGTCCTATTTTCTTCCCAGCTGATTTTAGAATGATTTTAAATTTACTTCTGTCGATCTAAATATCTATAATCAAAATATCTGTAATCTTATTCTTCTATAAATTTCTATAAAGAGATCTATTTTCCTTCCAGCCGAGAATGATTTTAAATTTATTCGTCGATCTAAATATCTATAAAATTATTTGAAATATCTATAATCAAAATATCTGTAATCATATTCTTCTATAAATTTCTATAAAAAGTTCTATTTTCTTTCCAGCCGAGAATGATTTTAAATTTATTCGTCGATCTAAATATCACGCCCTCTCAGGCGTGACTTAGAACAATTCTCTTGAGAATCAGAGACGCATCCTCATCTTTGAGGAACGAGAAATAATTGGAAAAATCGCGAGACAAATGCAGCAAAGTTTGCAAGAAGATGGGAGAAATTTGTTTGTCGGAAGCGAGGGAATGTCGGTCCATCGAATAATCGACTTTAAATCGAGCGAGGAACATCTTGTATCGATACAAAGGTGCAAACTGTAGTACAAGGAAATGCTATAAACGGCTGCGCGAAGAGCAGACGAGCCCGAAAGAAAGCGATGAAGAAAAATGAAGAGGGACTTCGAACATACCGAAGGAATTCCCCGTTCAACTAGGTAGAAAACTTTATATGGGTTGATATTTATTAGCTGCTGCGTGGCAATAAATATTTTTATTTGTTAATATTTTAATTGTGGCAATTGCCGAATAAAAATCAAATTCAATTATTCTTGCCTTTTGCGTTAATAATGAGGAGTTTCAAGAGACTATATGCATTGAAACGCGTCAAGTAAGAATGTGAAATAATGCAGGAAGGAAAATAAAGATATATATAAATAAAAGGTGATGGTGGATTTTGTAATTTTTAATACTTGAAGATCAATAATTTAATTACATTACATTGGCCAAAATTGAATTGTGTTTATCTGTGTGTGACAGACGAATTTTAAAACTTTATCGGACAATAAAACATTTATTTTATCCGATATTTTTTACACAACTTTATGATTTCGTACTCGAAAAAGTTTCTGTCTTTTTTTGACAAAAACAATGCCGAAAACAATTTGATATGTCAATAGTGAAATTTAATAAACCAACTCTGACGTTGCCGTAGTTTGAAAAACTTCTTCACCGTACACGTCGGATAATTTTTTACGAGCTTGCACAGTTCTTTTCCTTTTCGGAAAAACATGACCAAGAAGATGTTGTTTCCTCGAGTAAACAATTGTTAATAAAACCGCGCATTTTCTTTTTCGAAAACAAGCTCGAAACAGTTAGGTGTCAGGTTACACGATGAATTCGCGATTTAAAGTGACATTAATTACGTTCCAAGATATGTACAGTGAAGAGCAATAACTGTATCAATGACAATGAAAAATTGTCGATAATTAAGACTGATATAACTTGGTAGAAAAGTTATATCAATCATGTAACTGATCCACTTGGTCTCCATTTTAAAGCTTTAACAGTCGTGAGTTTTTTTTCTTTTTTTCTTCTCCCTCTTTTTTTGAGGCCACACAGCGGGAAAAATATAATACAACTCTCGAAAGTTGTAGAAATTCAAAACGCGTGTAAAAACATTGAAAAAATTTTCTCCATGATTGAATGTAACACAGTCTTGATGATTGAAATTCTCTCTTTACGACAATTCCTCGAAACTTCCTGATTCCTTTCATTTATTATTTTATTGAACTTGGAACATTAGAGATATTAAGATTTCTTGAGTTTCTCGTTTGACTCTAATATTTAACATTCCATAAAATCGTGCAATAAGTTTTAAGGTTTTGCTGCAAAGGAGAGGCTTGAGTCTTCAAAACGATGGCAAATTTAATTCCAAAGGAATTTCTTTAATGTTCTAACGCACGTCTGAATTCTTACAATTCCTCTTTTCGAGGAAGAAGCAAAGTAAAATCATCTTCAAAAAAAAAAAGAAAAAAAACAGAAAAATCTCGCGACTATCAGAGTAGATGTTTCGCGCTTTAAAATAAGACCAAGTGAATGGTAAGCATCAGTTTTTCTTACAAAGTTACGTTACAGTTTAAATTATCGATCATTTTTAGATGCAGTTATGCTCTACACTGTACATTCATCTATAAAAAAGTAAAAGAAGGGGGCGATTACTTCTTGGCCAACCCAATAAATAAGAAAACGCGTGAAAATTATTAATTACTATGACGAGTAAGTTCAAATAATTCCCCAAAAGCGCGCTACGTGCTTCACGGAAGGCATAAATTTGGTCCGATTAATCGCGAACAATCGTTCACGTCGTGAAATAGGATATCGAAGCTAGTGGAAATTTTGAACGGCGCAAATTCTCGAATGAAAGGGAGGATTCCCGCAAATCCAGCGTCGAACGCCGTGACGAACGCCGGACGCGTTGGAAAGTGTCTTCAAGTGGTAAACCGAGTGTCGGTTGTATTAATACCCTGCCGAAATCCGTATCGAGAAGGAGAGAGAGAGAGAGAGAGAGAGAGAGAGAGAGGAGCCGACCTTATTCTCGTTGAAAGCCAAAGGGCGCGATGGTCGACAAGGACCGAAAATTCAGCCAGAGGAGAAATCCTTCGACGCGAGCGGAAAGGAAGAATAAGGGAAACTCGTTACGATCCGAGAGCGTGCTCCCGTTTCGCCAACTTATCGCTGCGACTCCGCTGAAAATTGTCAAGCTGCTTTCCCAGATTTTTTCCTCTTTTTTTTTCTTTCTTTTTTGATGTGTTCGGAGAGTCTTGCCGCGCGAGATCGCATCGTCTGACACACAACAATCCGTAATGGAGTATGATTCCGAGTGAATGACGTGGAATATTACGCCTTTCGGTTTGAAAGCAGGAAATAAATCAACGAAATTTCGGACAGTTTTGTTCTTCGAACGCTGGGAAGGAAGGCAGAGAGATCAATTTTTCAGCGACAAGAAACGAGTAAAACGATAGGAAATTTCGTAAAAATGTTCGAACTTATACTTAATTTCAGTTCAGTCGTTTGAAAGTGACGTTGGAGGGAAAAGTATTTAATAAAATTGAATTAAAACGCGCCGAGTTCTAAAAGTTCTCTTCTGAGAAGCCGATAGATATGATAAAAATTCCAGTGCAATCTCTTTGAAAGATCGATCAGACAGTCCGATTCAAATATTCCAAAAATCACGAATTTCTTCTATTTCTCCACGAGTCTGACGCTCGACGATGGAACTGATTGCGACCGCTCGCCACCATTTTTCTCGTACGAAAACTACGAAACGAGCAGCGAGAAACTGCTCGAATCTGCCGGTCGATCGATTAATCAATCACTGAGATACGAGGCTAACGAGGCCACCGTGACGAAACAGAAACGAATAGCCCCGACTTTCTCAGGAACTTGGAAACGAAATGTTGGAAATGTTCGCGAAGAAATAGTTTACTGCCTCATCGTGTGCCTGAAGTGAATTTTCCAGGTGAATGCTTGCTAAACAAGTCGAAAAATTATCGTGCGGAGCAGTTTCGAATTTTGAGAGACGCGAGCTTGTTGGAGGAAAGAGGAAGTTTCGAAGGAGGAAGTTCAGAAAGAAGAGAGAAGCTTGCAGAAGCAAGATTTCACGTTGAGCTCATGCATTGTGAAGACTATCAGCGACTCGGTGAAAACTCATCTTCTAAATAAATTTTCTGACTAAATTTTCTGAGAAAACGTGAATTATTCTTCTTACAGGCTGATCTATGTACGTTACAGTTCTAGACCAAAAGCTGGTTCCCAAGCTTTCTTTGGTCATTATCGATCTAAGTATCTCTAGAATCCTGATGCCTCACCCCTGTGACACGTAATTCTTATTATTTAAAAAGTGAATTTTTGACGCGGAGGAAGCCTAAAGTGTCATTAACTGAATGGCAAACAAAGAACGTGACAACCGTGAAAGCAAAAAGATTAGAAAATTGAATTTTCATTTAAAGAAATGCAGAAAAATTGTAGGCCTCACGTTTCAAATTGTTGGAACGTTGATATTCGATTTAAATAAAATTTATTTGCCGCCGAGCGAGGTACTTAGCGAAAATAATAATGACATTTAATTCAAGATAATTGTACTTCACAGCTCGGAAGAACTAACAGCATGCAAGAAACATTTAGACAGTAATTAATACATTGATCTCTAAACTAAAATGTATCTAAAAACTTTTCTAAGATCTGTCATTAATTGAATAAAATTCCGTTAAAGTTGAAAGTAAGCCGAAATAAAATATTTCATTCTTCGAAAATATTCTGCAAATAAATAGAAATGATATCCAAAACGGACCTCGATATTCAAACTCAATGCAAGATGACAAATTTATTCTCGTTGCGTCCTAATCATCAACGTACAATGGCGACGAGCAGGTAGATTTTGCACCTCTAAACTAAAAAGTATCTAAAAATTTCTCTAAGATCTGTCGTTAATTTAATAAACAAACTCCCTTAAAGTTGAAAGTAAGCCGAAATAAAATATTTCATTCTTCGAAAATATTCCGCCGCATATAAACAGAAATGATGGATCCAAAGTATGGTGCTTTGCTCCGTATCGTTGATATTCAAACTCAATGCAAAGTGACAAATTTATTCTCGTTGCGTCCTAATCATCAACGTACAATAGCGACGAGCAAATACATTCTTCTCTAAACTAAAAAGTATCTAAAAACTCCCCTAAGATCTGTCATTAATTTAATAAACGAACCGCCGAATTTAACAAAGTCGATGTTAAAAGTAAGCCGAAACAAAACATTTTATTCTGCTGCATGTAAACAGAAATGATGGAACCAAAGTATGGTGCTTCGCTCCGTATCGTTGATATCCAGGTCGGACCTCGATACTCAAACTCAATGCAAAATGACAAATTTATTCTCGTTGCGTTTTAATCATCAACGTACAATGGCGACGGGCAAGCACCGTTCTTGCACCGACACGCGACGACGATTCGGTGGTTGTCGTCGCGCGGTGGCGCGGAAGTACGGAAATTTTCTGGACAAAAGGAGTCCGGGGAATGAAGTCGCCCGGAATCGGCTTTGCGAAACGGTCTCGTAAGAACTTCGGAATTAAGAGCGAGTCGTGGCGAAGCGATAACACCGATAATGCCGAGCCGTGGTGCAGAGAGGATGCCAACTGGTCGGGAGATATGGGTAGCGTCGATCGTTCAGATGGCGGTTCTTTTGATAGAACTTTGCCTCTCCTGCCGCCAGAAGTTCGTATTTCGTTCGTATTTCTCTCCTTTCTTTTTTTTCTCTCCACTATTCCCTAGCGTATTTAGCGAAAAGTTGTTCGGTGCATAGCAGTGAATTATGAGAAGTTTACCAAGACGGTAAATTTCATCACTGCGATTTGTTTGTTCAGCCCTGAATTTACTTCGCGCGCATTGGTGATCGTAGTGTATTTAGTTTAGATTGTTCCAACAACTGTAGATCGAAGAAATTTAGAAGATCGTGAAATTGTGTTTGAAATATCGTTAGGAACAAGATTCTACGAGATGATGCAATTCAAATATATCGTGGGTAATTGTTGTGAAATATAAAGTACACCTGGCCAATTCAATGCGCTCGATGTGAGTTCATTTGAGACTTTTAATGAATTTCTACGATACAACCGTGTAATATTTAATTAAATTCTGGTGGTCACAGAATTATACGTACGTCTGTGTAGTTAAATTAAAATTATACGTATTGTTTGTTTGTATAAGGATATAATCCCAACCAACAGTTGGACAAAGGTGCCTGCACAAAATATGCTTGTTGATTGTTATTTAGATGAGGAATCAGTTTACCATTTTACCAGGTCTATCCATTCTGTAGAATGGACACTATGAATAGACAAGAAATTCGTTCTACTCTTAGTTACATTTTCGCGATCTTACGTTGGTTGTGTAGTAAGTTCGTTAATTAACATTAACGCAGCATTGACTACACTATACAAAACCTGAGCTATGAAATTTTTCAAAAGCCCCTTGCGATATTCGAAATTTTCAACGTCGAATGGCACGCCCATGCGGTAATAAAATTTTAGTGTAAAAGAAGGAAAAAAAAATCGTCAATGATCGTTACCGATGTTTGCCGATAAAATCGTTCAACATTACGCGATATTATTTCGTAGTTTCGTGGATTAAGTTTGATCGATTAGACGGCCGAAAACACGCGGATTTAACGCACGGTACATTAATTCGCTTTTGAAAGCTTTCGATCAGTTTTATCGAGTTCCATCGATTTCGCGGCTGTTTGCGGTGGGCACAGGACAATGGAAGCGTTCTTCTCACTGCAACGTTTACGAAAAGTGGAAACTATTAATGCGTTTAAGCATAATTTCACGTCCGGCTGTGTGTTTTGTTCCGCGAGGCGCAAAACGGCGGAGCAGCTCCGGCTGTTCTCACCACCAGGAGAGAACGAAACGAAATTCTCGTTCGCGGGGCCTGAAGCACGGCACAAAGGCACATCAGACACAAAAGGCACGCGAGATAACGTAATCAGAGCTTTGTTCGGGATCAGCTGGCGATATTTATTTTCATTGTGCAATTATTACCGTAAATGTCCATAATGCGGAAGTCGCGCGAATTTCGCCTACCAGACGCGGATTCTGCCTATTTGTTGGCAAACCAGTACCAACTACGTCACGTTGGTCTAATTTCGTATAAAAACAAAAAAAATAGTACGAGGAGAAAAATAGTTACCGTCGTTCGTTTCGCATTTGAGATCCTCGATTCATTCGTTTAAAAACGAATTCTTATGTCCGCAGTGAACTTTCCGTTCAAGCTATTTGGAATTTTTTGATTGTAAAACGAAGAAATTTTGAAGAATTTATTAAATATATAAAGTCATGCAGTTGTTGTCAAAGTCAAAGTTTATCCTATCGTTGGACGTGACGGCTCGTTTTTTCCGTCAATTCGGTAAAAAGACGCTCTAAAATTTGTTATCAGAATAACGTTAAAGTAAATTATGATTTATTAGCATCTAGTGTCATTCTATAATTCTAGTATTATATAATTTACGTAACAAACATTTATAAGTACGATATTATATAATTTATATAATAAATTATTATTTAATACATAAACAATAATACTAAAAAATATTTGGTACAAAATGTTTTATTTTAAATTAATTTTGACATCGTTAAAAAATTGTTTGCTAAAATAATATCTTGAAATTAAATTCATTGCTTTGTTCTGTAACGCAGCTTTTCGTGTTAATTATAAAAACTGTAGAACATGCTTCAGAAGCAAAATTATTAATCGTAATGGCGTGGGGCGTGAACGGAAAGTAAATCAAAAATCGTAACTTGTTAGAGAAACGTCGAGTTTCGTGTAATTTTGACCAATATTCCAGATTGCTGCCGTAAAAATACTTTCAGTGGATTTCCAGATAAATGGTTTCCAAATGCCAACGTTCCGAATATGCTGAAACTATCGTTGCAATCGGAACGAAAAATTTTGAAAGCTTTGAAAAATTTGCGACGATCTTAAAGCGTCGACTGATTTTTCGCGAAATGTACAAACAAATCTCTCGTGCACGTTTGTTGTACTACAAACCTTTTTCCTATGCTTAGCTCTGACGCGAATTCCATGTTTCTATTGTTCTATTTTTCGTCGGTTTTCGTTTCACCTGAAAAGTTTCGACGAAAAATCCGCTAAAACATTTTCGAAACCTGTTCGAAGCCTGTACACACCTGCGCGGCTGTGCCTCGGTCTCGTATCGAGTGCGTCAAAGTGCATCGAACAAAACAACAGGTCTAATTGAATCGTTGTTCAAGTAGTCCGGATGCATATTCACGCAGTGATGAATCAAACACCCTCGCCGGCGAGGGGAAAGTTTCGAACGGGACGCGGAGTAAAAAACAGAGAAAGTGAACGCGCGCACACGCGTAGAATGCGCGCGTTCACATTCATCGCGATCACACACAGGTATCGAGCGCGAATCACATCCAGCGAATACGGGGATAAAAATGCATGAACGTGCGCGAGGGAGAAGGCGCAGTGACGCTCAGTGGTTCGGATCGAGAATTCACGCGACGCTTTACAATGCTTTACAAAAAAAAAAAAATCAACTTTCTCATTTTGTTAGATTTTTTTTTTTTTTTTAATATACAACATATTGATTTCCACATGTCCACCAACCTCGAAAATGGAAAAAAAAATAATAATAATAATTTTAGTTGAAACAGGCGAACACGGAGACATTTTAAAAATCTTGTCTCTTGTCGGATAATTTTCGGTTCTTCTTCTTCGAAACGGTCCTGACAACTGTGTTTAATCTTTTATCCCGAATTTTTTTCTACGATGAAAGATGATCTATCTCTTGACGAGATATCGTACTTCCCACTGACGATTATAGTAATATGTTTTTAAAAAATATATTTAAAAATTAAAGATATATTCCTTTTATGAACGGAATGAAGAAAATTGAAAAATTTTTTTATCTTTAAGAAGCAATATCGGCTTGGGGAAGGTTGCGAGCAAAAATTGCTCGATTTTCGAGACAAATTTCATTCGTTCTAAAGCTGGACAAAACCGCTCAACGACTGTTTAAACTGTTAATTTTGTATTACAACGGTTCTTGATGTTCCAGAGTTAATTAGAAAAATTAGGCCTCGGCAAAATTTCAGATCGATCGAGACACAAATTCGATAGCAGCGTCACGTTAGTTTTGAATCGATGTCTATTCTTTCTATTTCATTCACATTCGGATAAATAACGCAGAGCTGCCTAGTTTTTTTTTTTTTCTTTTTATCTCGTTTCGTGTAGCTGTGCGCGCGTAATAGCCCGAAAACGTAGCCATACCGGGGACGGATATTTTTTTTTTTTTCAATGCTTGCCCCAAATTTCAAGTTACTCGTTGTTGCAACGAACTAGAAATCAAGCCTGAAAGGAGTGTCCGCGAATGAAAGATTAACTGACGCAACAGTTCAGTTTCAATAGGCGCGATGAATCCCGAATATTGCAGTAATTTTCGGTCAAAATTGAAACTCTAGTAACGTTGCTGATAGTCACTTTAGTTGGACGTGATTCACTTTCCTGATTTTACGTTTTTAAAAAAACATCGCTGTCGGATACCCCTGTCGTTGGATATTTTAAGATCAATGCGTACACTCGCTTGCTTCAACATAAAATTAAACGGACATGAAAATTCAGTTTCATCGATTACCAAGCGCGTTAAAGCGGAAGAGATTTGCCACGAATTATCCGCGGTAAATAACACCTAAACAATTCGAAAAACCTTTCGTACGCGCAAGCCTGATGTATCGTAACCTCCCTGTTACTCGACCAATTAAAACATCTCCAATAAACAATGAAACACCGTGCACAATTGAAACAATAATCCCCCAACGCGCTTACGTAAGCTTCGGCTGCCAGAATGCAGAATTCCTGCGACGCAACCCTCGCGTCTTACCCGAGACCAATCGCTTAATTACCGAATAATCATCATGCCTGTGGATCGACACGCGTGCAGAAGTCTGTCTCCAAGCATGCAGGGCTCCGCCTTCCAAGCTGTGTAGTACACGCCACCGAATATCCCTCATCCGAGTACTTCGACATTGCCAACGACACTCGCGCGAGCATCCGCACGCCAGTGCACAAAAGCACAAAGCGCGCGACGATGCATCCGCGCGCGTTGTCGACACACCGGGATTCGACTTACGTTACTCCACGCCGGCCTCGCCCCTTAACTTCACCGCCACGTCTCTCCCCGTCTCACCGAGAGCTACACGTTCATTAAATATACACCGTCGTTCGAAGACACTGTCGAAGACGTGGACAGTGCAGAGAGAAATTCCACTGCTCACCGTGTAAGGTATAATTATGATATTTGCAAAAAAATTCTGATTTAACGCTAAATCTACAGTTCACCCGGTGAAACGACCATTTGCTATTTACATCGAAAGCTGGCCAGAATTTGATACCAAATTTTCACTGAGTAAATCTACAATCTTGAGTTTGTTTCGAACGATTGTTCATCGATAGTGAACTAAGGTTCTATTACTTGCAATAGCTTTGACTGTTGTCGATGAATTTGCACTACTTCAGAAATCAAATTGAGTCCCCTACAGTAGGTAAGATGGTGACGAAAATCGAGGCGATATTGAAACCGGGGGAAATAAAATATCATTTTTCGTCCGGGGTGTCAAATCTACGTCAACATTGTCACAGCTCCTTTAGATCATGTATTATCGCGTTTTCTGCTAAAGTCATTGCATTACCTTTCATTTGTAACGACTTCGTAGTTTCAGAATCGAGTCTTCGAATCGTTCAGCCGATCAAACAGTCGGTCATGATAAATAAGACAGACATATTTTTCTGCATATTTTCCCCAGAGGACAAGTAATAAGAAAAGGAGTAACGACTGATTGAAAAATTCATTGTAGGTATACTGTAACGTAAAGAAAAAAGTCGTGAAGTTAAATAATGGCGGTGCAACAACGTTTCACGTAAGAAGTTCTAAACGAAATTAAAAAAAAAAAAAAAAAAAACGATCATTTGACCGTGGTTAGCTTTAGCGTTAAAAAAAATTGGGGAGAAAATTTTTATTTCCCATGTATATTGTGTATATCGTGAAACAGATCGCGAACCGATAGAATTAATTTCTGACCGTTCTATACCGTGTAACAAAGTCGACCGATGTGTTCGCGTGTTTTTACGAGTGGCGGTAAACTATTCGCACAGGCTGTGTCGAGCGCGCGCAAATCAGCCATCGCCGACTGTGCGGACGCGAGGGTGCGAGGGTTGCGAAGAGGGGTTGGCGACGCGTTTCGTTCGTCGGTAAGCGCGCCAGCACGAAGGAACGACGAGTTGAAAACCACCGGGAGGAAGAAAATAACGGTGAGACGAGAAAAGGGATGAAAAAGAGGATGTAGCACACCCCTGTGCTCGTTCCTTTGCAATTCGTGCCGCCGCCCCATCGAAGGAAGAAGGAACCTGTCCCCACTGGAATACCCTCGCTCTACCTACGAGATAATAATTCCGAGGTAATAATTATTCCCGTGGAGGGCCCCGCCGCGAACCTTTATGAAACAAGAATTTCCTGTCGTCTTGTCCGAGGAGTTTATTTAACAGGGGTGGCCGAACTTCGACGACGGCATTCGGGTTTCCCCGGCGATTGTTCGCCGCGATGCACGTTGATGAAGTTGGTTGAATGCCGGCGGTATTGTTCGCGATTGCTTGCACGCCGGTCAATTGCGATTGTTTCGCGACTGTACGACCTCTGCAGAGCTGCTGGTCTGTCGATGGGTTTTAATTTTTTTGTTTTCTTCTTCTTCTTCTTCTTCTCTCTCTCTTTTTTTCATTGTGGAGGGATGAAGTTCGAAGAGAAGCGAGACGGGAAAATTCTTTGTTTTCGGCGATTTGTTTTTTTAATGGGCCAACGTGTCGAAGAGGGGTTGGACTGAGGTAGGAACGAATGTGTTTTTTTTGTTAATCCAAAAAGACCGCGAGACAATGTAACGTGATCTCACAGTGTTGGTCGATCAATCAATTTTTTTTTTTTTTTTTTTTTGAAACAGTAGCGTCGAATCTGCTTTTGTAGAATAAATCGCAAGACATAGAAGTAATTATTAATTGAATATTAATCAATACAAATATGATTATAATACAAGTGTTAATCGTAATTATATAATTTTCAATCACCTCGTGAAATAAACTCATAGTCGTTGTCCCTATCCTCGATGTTCATCCGGATGTTTTTCCAAAATTCCTTTACCGCGCGAAAAACTTTCGAAGCATCTACTTGAAAACGCCGTCCACGGCCGCTAAACCGTGAAAATTCGACCGTTTATGTTTCCCTTCGTATCCGATGAATATTCCGCAGCTGGTGTTTGACTTCGCCGAGTTCGTTGAAAAGTTCGCAATTATCTTCGACAACGTGCTTCGGTATGAAAATTCGCAAGTTTCCGCTTTCCACCTCGCCAAATTGTTTCGAAATTTCAATGCAAACGCATAGAAACTCCGTGTAAAGAGTGTAATAACATCGAAGCTATTTACGTGATATCGTGATTACGTCACAACGTGTTGTTTCAGGGATATACCTTATATTACTTACAACTTATAGAGAAAAATCCACTTACTAAGCTTAATATCGTTGGATTTACATACTTGTAGTATCGGTTCACGAAGCTTCGTTAGGATATTATGCAAAGTATAGATTCCCGCAAAAGGTTGGAATATAAACTCTCGCGATTGCTCGCATAATGCAAGCATTACACTGATACAAAAAGGGAATAATCTACAGTTCAACGCGTTGATTCAATCGCAAGTGGAAGAAACAAATGTGCAGGTGATCACTTCTCCTCAGATTTATCTCATCGATTAGATCAACTCTTCACTCTCTCACCTACACGCGTGGCGTTTGGGTATATGTGTGTGTGTGTGTGTGTGTCTTCTTTTTTTTTTCGTCCGTCTCCCTCGGACAGGGAGAACGAAATAAACTGTAATATTGATTTAACGCGTGTCAAGTCGGTAAACGTTTTATTGCTTCTTGATTCAGCGCGACTAAACGCCAACGTCAGAAAATCTGCCTCCGGCTACGACGCAGTGGACAGTCATTCTGTCACCCTCCGGTGGAATCGTGCCGCTCAAACAACTTGATAGTTCAGCTCTCGAAGCGAGATTGTAAGACTTCCTCGCAAACGAATCTCCACGTCGGGCAAATAGACACAAGCTGCTTAAACTCCGGGCGAGCAGATTGCTCTCGCCCCCTGTCCATGAGCATCGCTTATATTCTCTCATCGTCTCTGCGATCTATACATCTTCTTTTTCCTTTTTTCTTTTTTTTTTTTTTTTCTTTCCTTTCAGATTGTCGTCCACCGAGTGGAATCTTACGGGGGATTGTTCATTTCCCTAACGCGTTATTTCCATCCGCACCGCGAAGTCCGAATTCGCGAAAGACGAGACAGGATGAATATTCATTGCCGGATGAATGAATTTCGTGCTGCGAAAGTTGTTGTCGAGTACCACGAGAAGCAGTGATCATTTTGGATAGCGTTAGAAAGTGTTTCTCGATTGCAGGATCGTTTTGTGAAAAATTAGAAAATGATTCTGATTAAAGAAAGTGAAATGAGATTCTGAGATTTTCTTTTTTTCTTTGAGATTTAATTAAGAAACGAGGGTAAAATAATTCTTTCAGGTAGATCTCAACGCCGCACGTAATTATTTTTATATAATTAGAAGAATTTCAGAGAGAAGGAAAATTTTTTGAAATCTGTCTTCCATCGCTGGGAAAAATTTCGTATGAAAATATTTGAAGTAACTTTAATTGGGGCTAGGTTTTCGTTTAATTCAGCGGTCTTTTAATAAGACGTTAATGGTTTAATCGACTTATCTTTGAAACGGGATCTATAAAATTTCAAAACCAAACAGATTCTAACACTTGGAATACACAGAGTGTCTACATTTTTCTGCGAGTGAAGATGAGTATGCTCAAAAATTCTTCGTGAAGGGACTGTAACGACAATTCGAAATAAAAATTCGAAACGATATTTACCTACGTCGATTCCGTTTCAAAGTGTTGTCCACTTTTATGAATACAAACTTGATATCTGTCTCAAACATTGAATTTATTACAGTTCGAATTTCGAAAGTTGACTTACTTTCGTTTCATTAAATGCATTATAAATTCTTCCCGCCAATTTAAATTCTTCGCGTCAATTTGTAACGTGTGGTAAACTTTTTGTTTTAATACTCTCCGCAGGTAAAAATCCAATGACGTAAGATCTCTGGTGACCTCGTAGACCGAGGAATTGGCCCTCCCTATCTTTAGGCCACTGCCACATTTTCATCCAAGTGACTCAACTTCACAGTTTCTTCACAAAGAATTTTTAACCATAGATTTACACGACATTTTCTTCTCTCATCTTCATTCGTAGAATCTACTAAAAAGTAAAATTCACGCCGAAGAAAATAAGAACATCCTGTAGAAACTCGTTCACTGAAACATTTACTTATTGCTGGAACAACAGCTTGTCGATTTGATGAATTTTTGAAGACGTACAAGTATCCGAAGCGTATATAAGCGATAATTATCACGTATCGCGGCATCGTGTAAAAAAAAAGAAAAGAGAAGAAAAAGAAAAACACAGAACTATCCAAACAAAATTACCAGGAAGATCGGGTTAATTGCTGCCGCAGGAGCGATATAAAGTACGTGCACGGTCATTAATTAGTAACCGGGCCGAGTTGAATACGTTAAATGCGCGAAGCACGCCGTGTGCGTTGACGCTACTCTGTCATTTTCCCCGTAATTAAGCAAGTCCTCCCTCTCCCCCCCCCACACACACACCCCACTCCCCGTTCCTACCGATATTTTAATCGCGAATGACGCGGCTTAACCCAGATTTCAACCGGAGCGGTGCTTTCACGTGCGACGCGTTAAAAGTCAATAGCGAAGGAAAGGGGGCGAGGGGCGGGGCAGAGGGGAACAAAATGGAAATGAAAGAGGAGAAAAAAGAGGGGTTGGGGGAGGGAGGAGGGAAAGGAGAGAAAATCGAAGAATCGTGGCGAAAAGGAGGAAGGACGTCGTACCTGGTGAAAAAGTAGCCGAGGGCTGGCAGAGCTGGAAAACGAGGTACGAAAGAACCGTTGCCGAATTTCGTTTCTCCTCGTTTCGGGGACGAAACGGGGTGTTTGCCGAACGAAGAAAGCGGGTGAAAGAGGAGGGAGACGCGAGTGAGAGAGAAAGAGAGAGAGAGAGAGAAAGAGAGAGAGAGGAGTGTTGGAATGCCGCCGGGGAACTCAAACGACGAAACAAGTAT
>WIUT01005515.1:0-14863 GCA_010645135.1 Tetragonula clypearis | reverse complement strand
GTTTTAATAATTATAAATGTATAATTAAATATATATATATATATATATATATAAAGTGGGTTATAACCTATATTTATAGTTATTAAAACTTTTGAGAACCTTTTGAGATGATTAAAACTTTTATACCAATAAAAGTAAAAAAAACGTTGAAAGTACATATCATTTATATTTAATCACAGAGTATCAAAGTATTCGACCTAGTATTGGAACATGCAGCCTCGTAACCGATATTTAATTCAATCTTCATTTACTATCCAATTATAAAGAAAGCTTCGTACCATCGAATTTGCTGTAATATAAATTTTGTAATCTTGTAATCAGCTATGAAACCAATGTTTCATTCAAACTTCATTTCTTAGCCTTTATTGTAAAGACAGTTTCGTGTTGTCAAACATAAAATTAACGTGCTACAATATAACATTAACAAACACAACATAACATAAATTTTCCAATGTTCGATTCAAACACGAAAATTGCCACGACATAAATTTTGTAATGTTGCACGATCAATTGGCTTCAGGAAGCTTCGTTATTGTCGAATAAAGTAATCGTTACAACGAAAGCCTCGTTCAACCTTGAAGCTAAACGCGCGCGAAGGGTGAACGATTAAGACGGCGGGTGAAAGCTGAAATTTTTGCAACTGGTCCAAGTTGGATGCATTTGTCGCGCAACGAGATATATAACGCAGCGAGATATAAATAAAGGATGAGGCAAACACGCAACGAGCCGCAGCTGCAGCAACCCGTAACTGCGAGTGATTTCACCGTGAACTTGCAGTACACCAGGGCACACACCCTCCCTGTTTTCCAATTTTCGGTTCGACACCACCACCCCCACAGTCCCTTTTCAACGAGCGCCATATGCGCCGGTTCTATCGTGCCTTCTGTTCTACGTCGTTGAAGCAACCGAATGACAGGCTCCACGCTTCAGAATACGAATCATCGAAACAGAATAAGAATCATCAGATCGAAGAGATACGACGAGAAACGTAATTGTGGCAACTAGACTGGACTAGGGTTATTATGGAAATTTCTATCTTTCGAACTACCTGTTTAGAAAAAAAAAAAAAAAAAAAAAAAAAACAGAATCTCGGTAGTGGAATTGAAATTTAGCGGTTTTTCTCGATTTCGACTGTTTCTTTCACTTTAAGTGATCTTCTCTTTGTTTCGAAATCCAGCTCCGTATTCCGATATCTTCCATATTGTGCAATATGAGGTTTTATTTAGGTATGGAAATTTCTATCTTTCGGACTATCAGTTTAGAAAAAAAAAAAAAAAACAGAATCTCGGTAGAGAATTGAAATTTAGCGGTTTTTCTCGATTTCGACTGTTTCTTTCACTTTAAGTGATCTTCTCTTTCTTTTCTTCTCTTTTTGTTTCGAAATCCAGCTCCGTATTCCGATATCTTCCATATTGTGCAATATGAGGTTTTATTTAGGTATGGAAATTTCTATCTTTCGGACTATCAGTTTAGAAAAAAAAAAAAAAAACAGAATCTCGGTAGAGAATTGAAATTTAGCGGTTTTTCTCGATTTCGACTGTTTCTTTCACTTTAAGTGATCTTCTCTTTCTTTTCTTCTCTTTTTGTTTCGAAATCCAGCTCCGTATTCCGATATCTTCCATATTGTGCAATATGAGGTTTTACGTTAGAAGCGAAAATTTGAGAAAAGCAGTGTAAAATTTCCAGTTGAAAATTTTTTTAGCAATTGTATTTTACGTATCGAATAATATTAAAAAGTATTATACTTGGCATATATTATACGATTATACGATTTCTGTCCTTATACTTTATTCGTACTTACGAATTTCCTTTACGATATTTTAAACTGTTGCAACTTCGTGAACAATTCACTTGGTCACTTTTTTTAAAGTACAAAGCCTCTGCTTTGACAATTTCCAGTTCTTTTCAAAAATATTTTTATATTACACAGTGGATGGGAAAGTAAGGATATTTTTATTTTCGATAATTGTAAACATTCGAATGTTTCTAAAAACATTGGAAAAATTTTTTCTTGGTTGAATCTACCATGATCTTGAAGACTGAAATTTTATCTTTGCAACGATCCCTTAAACGATCCTCGCTTACTGTACGATTTTTTTTTTTAAGTGCTTTATCGAACTTTAAATATTAGGATTGATAAAAATTCAAAAAATTCTAACATTTTATCGCCTAAATCTTGATGTTCAAAGGTCAGGAAAAAAAAATTAAAATGATGCAGAGAGTTTTAAGAGATCTTTATAAAGAGGAGACTTCAATCTGCAAAATCATGCTAGATCTAGTTACGGGAAGAAAAGAATTTTCAATCTAGTAATGAGCAACCAAATAGAGAACTAAATAGACGCAGTGTACTAATAATATCAAGAAAAATTTTTCCCTATTATTCTAAACGAAATAAGTCGTAGAAATGCCCCCTACTTGTGATTTGTGCAAAGTTCAATTGACAATGGAACATACTATTGTCCAGTGCAGGAAATAGATAACTAAACATAACCAAACATTAACTTAATTCAGTCTGAAGACCCTGTGACACATAATTCTCATTATTCGTGGAAAAGAAACCCAAAAGACCATTAACTTGATCTAAACAAACTGCCAAAGAACATGAAAGAAAGAAATCAAGGACAGTTGAAGGTACCTGCGAACTGTTCATATCCCTAGTATGAGTTTTCTGCTTCCACAACGACACAGATTGATTTTCGCGCGAAAATTAAATTTTCACTTAAAGAAATGCAAAAAGATGTTGCACTAATAATTAATGTAGTATCGAGATTATGGTGTGTACTTATATATTTAGTTACTTTTACTTGAATAGTTTGCTTGGAGACGCGTGAACGAAAAAGTATGAGTGTGACGTGAGAAGCACAGCGTTGGCATCGAGCGCCATTTTTCTTTTTCTGAAAAGAGGAAAGTCGTGCGAGTGAAAAAAAAAAAAAAAAACGAAAGAGTGATCATTTGTGTCGTATAAAAGAATTAATTGTGTCGTTTGAGTTCATTCGAATTATTGTTGTCTGTGTTTATTATTCGTCGTTTTGTTTCGCTACATTAGTAACTTCATAATTGAGGACAGTATAAAAACTTGATCCCAGGATGATTTCTCATAACAGTAAGTTATTCAATTGTGAAATGGAAACATTCTTAGCTTTAAGAACATTACTAGTATTATAAAATTAAGTAGAAGTTTAGAATTTATAAAAGATATGAGAGACAAGTTGTTGTAAATGACAATAAAAAAAAAAAACATTAATATAATTGAGGATAAAGATGAGATTGAATAACATACGATTCTAATAATTTTAGATGAGTCTTTTATGATGTTCAAAATTCTAATAATTAAGCAAGAATTATTGAAAACTCGTAGATTACTCATTTAATTATAAACATTGTTTACAAGTGAAAACAAGAAAAAATGCAAAGTTACTACAGAAGTTACTCGCTCTCGAGTTGAGAAAATGAAATTGCAATCCGCTTGTGAAATCCCAACGGGTCTAAAGTCTACGAAGTATGTCCACGATACTCGCGAGACGCGTACCTTTGCTTTTAACTGGACACCTCTATGCATCTCATAGACAAAGAGACTTTGCTCCTCCTCTCTTTCTCTCCTCTTCGCTTAGCGCATGACACGGCATTATTATCGGCAGAAATGGGACGTTAGGCCGCACCGTTACGGCCTTCGATCTAAGATCTTCATCTCCACGACCAACTGAACTGAAGAGGTACGAGTTCGAGAGCGCGATCCGGCTCGCGTCCGTTTCCGCGTTCGAAACATCTGAAATATTTCGAAACGACGCCTACTGGCAACGTCGTCTACGATCGCTGGCTCCGCGATCTACGGCACTCTCGATCTACGCCTAGGCTTTTATCTACGATATTCTGAACACCTGTCCAACGTGGTAACAGTGCCCGTCCGCGTCATGTCTGTTCAGACAACGCGTTCGATGCTCTTGGAATGCGGAGGTTTGTGACGATTACGGTTAAGCGAGGTCGGTTATATATATATATATATATTTATATATAATGGTTGGTAACTTGTCACCGGATAGATCTATCGAGACAGTGAAATTTTTTTCTCCACTGATTGTGAGCGAAGATGTGTGTGTTCTGTCTCGTGGAAAGAGGAGAGCTCTTTCTCCGTTTTCGTGCGAATTTCTGATTTTAAGGATGATTTAATATATCTTGATTTTAAGGATGATTTTGATATTAAGGATGATTATATGATTTAATATATTTTAAGGACGATTTAATATATATGTTGGGCCAGTTTCGAGGGATTTCTAACTTCTCAGGGAAGGAGGAAGAAGAATTTTTTGATGATTCTTTTTTTTTAATTTTTATTATTTATAGTCGCATCAACCACTCGTGTGAATTACTAGCGAACTTGGAAGTGAATCTTACAATTTATCGTAAAGTTTAGACTGTCTTAGAAAATGTATTAATTTTAGGTCACTGCTTCTTTATCTTTCAGATTGTCAGGGAAGGACTTAAGTTCAGTTAAATTGATTAAGAGAAAGACAAGTTAACTCGTCTCAAGTGTATTAATATATTTATATTTTATCATCGATGTATTTATATTATATTTTTATCTGAATTTTTATTTTCAATGTGCCATTTTTTTTAACGTGCCGTTGCATTTAATTGCAATTGTTTATCTGGTTAATTCTTTGTCTATCTTACTAATTAGAATACCTTAGGATACAATTAGAATGTATGAATATATAAATGTAAACAATAATATCTGATTAAAGTTTGAATCTAACAAATAATTAGACAAATTAGTTAATCAAAGTTATCCGATTACCGATTTTGATGACATTTGGCGCAAACGTAGTTTTCGAAAAAAATATTTGACAGGTATTTTTTCTTTTGTCAATCGTCGGCGTTGAGAGGATGGAAACCACCCTCAAAGTTGACGACGTCTGGAACATATGGACGTGTGCAAAAACAGGGGAGTCTCAAATTAAAAATCTGAATCTAATTTACAATTAGTTGATAAAAAGTTAATGAAAATTCGTTGGAAGTCGAGAATCGATAAAATTGAAAAGTATGAAGATTTGGAATATATATGGTAATTAAATCAACATTGATCCTTTCACACCGTAAAATTTCATATAATCGAGTTAACGGATCGAGTTATCCAGAGTCGCTCGATACTTCGAAAGTATTTCAATATCTATAAATCCTACATCATCCAATCAAATTGCAGGGAAGTGTAAATTGCTGAAAGTTGAAAATTGAACACGGAAGACATATTTCGCCCGTGATATATCACGGATGACGTCACGTTCGAGAGATATTATCTCTGTCCGTAAACGCAAACAGGATAAATAATATTCTGACGCACGTATAATATTCCATAATATTCTATAATATTCTATAATAATATTCTATACACGCTGGCTGGTGTGCTGCTCTTGTCTAGAACAGCTGATAAAGTTTGTCGAGCGAGATATCGTTGATAGAGCGAGAGTTTTGCGACCGAACGCATGCGATCTCGATGAACGCGCGACGTTTACATAAGTGGCTGTTCGATCGTCTCAACTAGGGCAATTGCGAAATCTTGAAGGATCCAGAGCGGGGGAGAGGTTGGTTAAAGACGGCCACGATGATGAACGATGCTTGAAATTTTCTATTTGACTATCTCTGACGTTCCTTGCACGATATTGAAAGATCGAGAAAAAATGGAACTTTAATGTTGCGTTAATTCACGTTTGACAAACATGACTGAGAAAAAAAAGACTTTCAAGTATTTGACAATTGGTCATCGATTTCATATAATATCCTGTTACATCTTAGTATAGTTTATACATCAGTATATAAACTGTTATATCTTCAGTTTTAATGCAGTCAAGATTTTCGAATATTTATAATAACTGCTTTATCTTTTATTGTATAAAAAAAACTTCTCAGAATAAAATTGCATTTACCTTATTCGTAATACTGGCATGATACTTAGAAAAATTCGAATGTCTCGAAAATAAATAGTCATAGGGGATCGTTGAATTTCTTCAAGCAAATATCAAAGAAAAAAAATCTTTGTTATCATTTTGAAAAATTTCCAAATCTTGTAAAAACATGATCTTGAGAAGAAAAATCTTTTTCCGCTGTTCGATGGAATAGTCTTTCAAGTAGTGCAAGTAGTAGTGTTTGTCTCGAAAAGTTTTTTTTTTTTTTTAAAGATAAGGTTCATTCCATTTAATCGAGACACGCTGCGAACCATTTTCATGCTACTTGATTTCAACGAAAGTTGCAGATTTTCTCAGATAGCTTCGTGGAAAGATGAAACGATGATTGATAATTAAAAAAACAATGATTGAGAGGACTTAGAATGCGTGCGATACATTACAAATGCCTGTTTTATGGGACAGAAGTCTTTTCTCTGAACGAAACTGTTATATTCTTAGTATAGTTTTCCAATCTTGTGGAGTAACTTTGTTTCTAAGTTTCTTCATTTAATTTGAAAAGAACGACTTAACACGACTATTGTAAAGAATTGCTTCGTCAGTTCTCATTCTCGCTCGAGAATTTAAAAAAAAATCGGCATTAATTTCTCTCGAATATTTTGAGAAACGAATTCACTTGCGGCAAACAGATCAGCACGAAAGATCACGAAAATATATTCGTCGGCTTTATTTCTTTCGCTCGTCTACGAATTACGCGGCTTTCGGTTTTCAAGTATCTACCGCTAGCTATAAAAAGGTTAGACACTCTGATGTTAAACCAGTCTACAAATTCCCTTCATCTGCATCTTCGTACTAACTCAATCTTTTTAACACGTAAAACAGTTGCTTCGTACAGCCTCGGAGATTCCACGCTGACTTAATTAAACATTTATTTGGAACGTTAACGAGCCTGCAACTTTCTCTCGAAAAGTTTCCCGGCTGTGCACCGAGTGATTACGCGGTAATTAATTAATAAGGTTTAGCTCGTTTATGCGACGACTAAAGGAGACAAGTCCCGTTCGTGTTCGAATTTTTTCTATTCTAATCTTTAAAAAAAAAAAGAAAAAAAAGAAAAAAAATACTCTCACCGAGTGAAAAATATAATCAGCTTCTCTGTTGGAAAGAACAAAAAAAAAAAAAAAATACGGCGAAAAGTTCCGTTAAAAGGAAGTAATTACCTGTCTACCTCGCAGAGCGCAGAGCCACCAACCCTCGAGGCCAGCGGTGTTCTGTTCCAGCACAGTGAGAACATCGCCCTTTCGGAAAGCAAGCTCGTCCGGAGCCTCCGCGATATTGTCGTACAGGGCACGCGCTTTCACACATTTTTGCTGCAACAAAATTGAAAAAAAAAAGAAAAATAAAGAAAATTCATGTATCGTACTGTGTTGTTCGTTGCTGATTCGTGAAGTCTTCGTAGCGAGGAATGATTTTCTGATAAATAAAATCCAAACCTTGAACGATCATCGAGAAATCTACATTTTCATTAACCCTTTCGGTACGAGCGCTCTGTCCGCCCGTGATACTCCGCTCCGAAAATGCACACATAGCGCGTGGTCAGTCCTCTTTTGTACAAAGAAGCGTTAAATAAGAACTGTGCTTGATAAAACAATGTTTCTTCTAACAGATGCGTTGTCGTTTATAGCTTTGGTATTAAAAGACATTTATATAAAATTCTATTAATTATGTAATTAACACTAGAATTATACAAGTACACACAGGTCACCGCTCCGAAAATGCACACATAGCGCGTGGTCAGTCCTCTTTTGTATAAAGAACTGTGCTTAATGAAACAAAGTTTCTTCTAACAAATGCGTTGTCGTTTATAGCTTTGGTATTAAAAGACATTTATATAAAATTCTATTAATTATGCAAGTAACACTAGAATTATACAAGTACACACAGGTCAGATGGATGCCGGATATATAAAGGGTTAAAGAAAAAAAGAATTTTGAAACACGAGTCACGATTTTTGACGAAATTTCAATATTTAATCTTCTGCTAAAACGAAGAGTCGAGGAGTTGTATTGAGAATCTGTTCAAAAGTTCAACTGCCGTGAAAGTAAAAGCTTCGACTTTGTCTGAATATTTTATATTTATCGTTCGTTAGCGATGAAACGAAATCGTATCGAATGTTCCAAAATTAAGTGAACGTAAAGCGTTGAGAATTGTTCGCGAAACAGAAAATAGAAAGACCAGCGCTCGAACGTTAGAAAAATATTTCTTCACGATTGTATATAAATTTTCGTGCGAGGCTTTCGTTCAAGTTCAAATGTTTCGCTAGAGAAAAAAGGAACGTAAAATCGAGCGTAACTTCTCCGAGAGTGAACGAGAGAGACGGCCGAGCTTTCCGATCAAGATTCACGGAATTAGCGAGCCAACGAGCGAACGTTTCTCTCTTCTCAGAGATTGCGAGCACGTACCGAGCGGACTCGTCCTTCTAATCAATTGAATCCCATAAAATCCTAGTCGTTCCTACAACTCGGCCGGCTATTTCGGGAAGCAAAATGCCGCCAACGAGATAGAACGAACGAACGAACGAACGTTTCAAACGAAACGGAGGCCAACAATGAACGTGCCTCGCTTTACGAGGAAAACCGCCTTATGTTTCACTCGGCTTCAAGTGAGTTCAATTAAAGTGCCACCCGCGATATGACAACGCCGTCCGTTCTTTTATTTTTCTTTTTTTTTTTTCCGGAGCAAACAATGATGTCACGCCCCGGACGACTTTGACGAATATCGTCGAGGAAACGCGGCGCCTTCGTGATCTTAGCCTAAATTAACGTGCGCGTCACAGGCGCTGTCATTGACGCGAGCGAATCTCGTCTGACAACTCGTGCGGCACAGACACAGCTTTCTCGGCAGAGAACATGAAAATATTCTATTCGATGCTCGGGACGAAGCATTTCCAGGATTCGAGAATTGATTTCCGGACTCTCGGTGAATTCTCGAAATCGTTTGGGACCATTCGGAATTATCAAATTGTAAATGGAGTGGAACACAGAGGAGAAATAATGCGATGAATGCGATATTTTTTTTTCAAACTTTCATTCAAGAAAGTCGTTCAACATTCTCGGGAATTAACAGATATTTTCGCGAACCTGAGATCAATTCTCGATCCGATTTTCACGCGTCGATTTTCGTTCGTTGGCGTTTCGCAGCTCGTTGTTCCTCGTGGAATGAATTGCGTTGACTCGTGAATGAATAAATGAGTCATTTTAGATACATAACGAGGTTAGAAGATTGAAGAGGAAACAAATGTCTCGATTAATCGGCGAACGATCCCAAACTGAGCGTGGAAAGTATATTACAAATATACAAAACAACCATAAAATCTACATAGTCGGGATGAATATCTGAAAGTATCTGAAAATTCGAGATTTTCGCGACTGTCCAGGAAAATCGATATTTTCACGAAATTTTCTCAGAACGGTAAAATTACAAAGAATTTATAATAGAATAAACAATATATATGATAAATGTAATATATATGAGAGAGCCAGTTCTTCAACATCCTCCGAAATTTCCGGGAATTTCGAAATAGTTATAGGGTTAATCAAATTGATAGATCCAACGTGAAACGATGACTTCTCATTGAAGATGCAGGTTACGTGTTATTATAGTCCAATTTGCCTGTTGTTTGCACTAAAGCAGATCGTAAAGAGTGCAGAAAATACATGAAAAAAAGGAAAGACGAGATAAATAATTTTACGAGGAGAGAATTTGTAAAAGAAAAAATGTGGAAACGTTTATTCGCGAATTGCACTGGGTATATTACGAATACTCTTCTCCGCGATATGATCGTCGAAACTTTTTCAAAATTTTCAGAATCTAACATTTAACATTTAATTTTAACAGCAATCGCGTAACAGGGCATTCTCAGGCTACGTGCATTACGCAAAATCAAAGTAACCATCAACTGATTCAACTTCATCTTCTCTCCTCTATATATAATATTATCAATATCAAGCGCAACAAGTGACATCTGATGCCGAAGTAATTGAAATTCCACTTTCACAACCCCTAAAAACTTTCCCTTTCACCTCTGCTGCTATGATGTCAATCTATGTGGCCGATTATGTCAAGTAAATTAGTACATATTGCCACTTCAAATAAATGTTATTAGAATTTTATAACGTAAATGTAAACTCTGGATCTAACATTAGTTGGAATTAAACATATAAGCTCAAGCTAATTGTAAAATTTACATTTAAGGGTTAAGAAAGATCGACAAGAAAAGTCGCGTAATTTTCTGATGAATGAACGCTCTTTGCAAAGGGAGAAGATACCTAAAGAGATACAAAATCAAGAAAAATAAAGCAAGATAGCCAACTGTGGTAAACATTTCGAAAAGGAGTAGAATCGTGCAATTTTTATAATATTTAGAAAAAGAAGAAGACATCACGAAGAGATACAAATCGAAAATAATTAAACAACAAAGGGTTAGACGTTTCAAATTCACTCTAGCCGGGCGATCTATGATCCGTGGCCCACGATCGTAGATGATATTTTAAAAACGATCAAGAAGAAAAATCGCGCGAATTTTATAACATTTGGAAGTTGCTCTGTATAGAAGAAAATATCTGAAGGGATAGAAATCAAGAAGAGTAGTAAGATTAGGCCAACATCGTGGTAAATATTTCAAGTTCACTCTAGCCGATGTATCGATCCTATATTTTAAGAAATATCGATCCGTCGATGAATCGGAGAGAATAATTAAACAACAAAGAATCAGATATTTTCAAATTCACTCTAGCCGGCGATCTACGATCCACGATCATAGGTGATATTTTAAAAAATGATCAAGAAGAAACATCGCGCGATTTTATAACATTTGGATTTTATAACTCGTCTGAAAAGAAGAAAATACCTGAAGGGATAGAGATCAGGAAGAGCAGCAGGAAATATTTCAAGTTCACTCTAGCCGGTGTATCGATCCTATTTTAAGAAGGATCGAGCCGTCGATGAACCCGACGTCGTAAGTCGTCGAAGAATGCAGTTTAAACCCATAAAAGGATGCTGAACTGGGAACGAACGTCAGGCCAGTCTGGCAGGTACATACCTTCTCCCTCACCACCTTCCCGACTGATAGTTTTCAGTTTCCGAACGTTTAAATCGATACGAGATCGGCGAACGAGCGACTTCCGCGATACGAATAATTATATTCGACGAGTAATGAAATATTTTGTATCTTCCTGCAACCAACCGATAATAATATTTAATTGCACCAATATATTGTGACGATGATATTCAATTTAATAATATGGCAGCTTGGAACGACGGACGCAAAATTCGAAAAAAAAATATCTGCTGCAGCGAGAGAAGAGAGAAACCTCACCTCACCTCAATTTTCGCGTAATTTCAATGAACCAGCGAGGAAACAATTAAATGCCAGAAAGTCTCGAACTTGTGTGAATTTATGATTAACCAATTGTTCGTATTAGCCCTACTGTGATTCTCAAACTTTTGCATCTCGATTCTTATTCGCGTTTTCAGAAGACAAAGGAAATTACAGAAGAGGCTGTGAAATCAAAAGCACATCGGTAAGATTATTCTCGGACTTTGTTCAAACTCGTGATATTTCCTGTTAAAGAGGAAAAAAAAAAAAGAAGAAGAAAAAATAGCAGCAAAGATGACGTTCTCTCTTCAAGAGAACAGGAACGTGTAACAAAAAAAAGTGTGCAAAAATGTGTGCGTCCTGTTTTCATTTTATATTTTATATTTAATTCCGTTTAATTTCTTTTCATTATCAACGCCTTCGAATAAGTGCTTTGACTATCTGAAAGTCATTCAACAGTTCTCGATTTTATAAACGTTCTTCATTCACGCCACGATTCGAACGATAGATACGATATTGTCATTTATTACGTAAATAAATAAATCTCTCGGTGTTTCGTAATTAAATGGCAAAGCTAACGAATTAGAAAGAGGAGGGAGGGGGGGGGGGGAATTAATTCATTTCGCTAATTCGAGATTAATTTCCAATCGCGCTTGATCACTCGAGCACGACGGTTGCTCGCGCAGGCGGTTTCTGCTAATTACACCTTGATTAAAACCTCTGGGCTCGATCGTCTTCGTGGATCGCGCACGATCTACGTTGCGGAAATGTCATCGTTGAATTCGTGATTAATTGAGGTGACGAAACTGCCGGCTAATTATTGGCGTCCTTCTAAGAACGTGCTATAGAACGCGCGGTAATTAAGAGCGGACAATTATTAATGGATTTGGTTTTCTTACCTCTCTCGTGCCGGAGATGAAAGAAAGAAAGACGAAAGAAGAAAGATTCCACTGTTATTTCGTAACGAAATTCTTTTGTATCGCGAAATCCCTCCGATTCATCGACAATATAGTAACAAAGAAACAATTTAGAACAATAGGGCAATAGAAAGGAATAGAAATAGTAACTTTTAAATGACAGAAATTATCGTTTAAAGTTTCGTTAATCTCTTCTTGATTTCATCTTAGAAAGGAATAAAAAGCAATTTTCGAATAATAGAAATTATCGTTTGAAATTTGGTTAATTTCACTTTGATTTTAATTTAGAAAAACGAGTAGACAGCAACTTTTCAATAATGGAAATTATCGTTTAAAGTTTCGCCAATTTCTTCTTGATTTCATCTTAGAAAGGAATAAAAAGCAATTTTCGAATAATAGAAATTATCGTTTGAAATTTGGTTAATTTCACTTTGATTTTAATTTAGAAAAACGAGTAGACAGCAACTTTTCAATAATGGAAATTATCGTTTAAAGTTTCGCCAATTTCTTCTTGATTTCATCTTAGAAATAGAGATCAACTTTTCAACAATGGAAATTATCGTTTAAAATTTCGTCACTTTCCTTTTAATTTTAACTTCGAACGAAATAGAAAGTAATTTTTAAACGATAGAAACTCGATAGAATCGTTTCAGATTTGGTTTTCTTTTTAATTCTAACTTTCAAATGATAAAAGTTATCGTTTCAAAATTTGGTTAATTTCACTTTAATTTTAACCTTTTACCTCATTTCAATTTGTTCGATTTCGTTTTCGAAAATTATTGCCGACGTAATGTTTGAAATTACACTGATAATATGCTGCTCGAACGATAAGAAAAGTTACGAAACTTTCTTCGACATTTCACAGTCGCGAGGTGAAATTTCTCGCAACGCTGAAACGTCATAAGTTCGCTTTGCCGAACGTTTAAAAGTCGCGAATATGTCAAGTTACGGCTGTGAAAACGTTTTCAGCGGCGTCATCGTTAATTTCAGCCGAAGGGAACTTCGATCGACGAACTTTTTATTCGGCTACCGTTATTCGATTCCTCGTTCGAAAGTTGTCAAAGGCACACAACATCGGTAGATAACGCAATCGTCGCAAAAATTCGACGCTCATTTCTCTCTCGCGTACACCGTAACGTATTGTCAATTATGTACATGTCTACGAACACGATAATATACACAATTACTTGTAGAAACGGCGTATCGAAGATTCTGTGTAATTAGCAGTTTATTAAATCCTTCATTGAATCGTAATAGCGATTCTCGCTGTTACTCGCGAGACGCATCATTGGTTGTAAATCATTTTCCAACACCTGGTTGAAAAGTAATTATCATCGATCAGCAGACTGCGAGGGAAATTCAACGCGAAAAGTTGCACGAAAAGTAATATATGAAGGAAATTTATACGAAATATTCGAGGTGTAGCACTTTTAATAAAATTTAGTATGTAAAAGAAAATTGTCTATCTGAAAGTATAAAAATGCCCGCAGTCTAGTAACTAGCAATCATTCGACTAGATAAAAAAAAAGAAATTTGTGCGCATTTCTATCCGTTTTTAACGGAGATTAAATTAAAATAATGTACACCGGTAGAAGTAGGAGTTCTACACTTTAAAAATTATTATTTTTGCATCGCGCGCACGTTTTTCGTATAAATTTTTTCTTTTTTTTTTTTTCATACAAAATCCGCAAAAGGAAACGGCTGTCGCGTTGTTTTGCGAACAGTGGCGTGAAATTAATGGTTTCACGTAATCACAATCCGAGATCTTTACGCCGCGAATCATAGTGTAATGCACCTGATGCCATGAAATATTCTTTATAGGGGGCGTCGCGTTAAACCCGTGTTGGAAAGTGGAACGGAGATAAGTGTAATTGGCATAATTTAAGGTGCACGCTTAAAGCGTTTTTCTCCTTTGTTACGCCGGGTCAGTTTGCAAGGGGCTGTGCTTACCCTGAGGTCACCGACTGTTGTTACGTTTACGTTAATTAAAAACTACGTATCATTCTGACGATCCTCTTTGGTGGCTCGTTGACACGATTTTAAAATTGCGACGAGAGAGAGGGAGAGAGAGAGTCTGGCGAGAAGAAATTTTTTAAAGTATTAAACGCAAGCAGTCCGATGAGTAGACCGAGACACGTGCTTGCGAGAAATTTTGCGACGACAAAAAAAAAAAAGAAAATTGAAGACGATTTCAGAAATCCGAGTATTAAAACGAAATGTATTATGTAAAAATCCGTGATATTTATAGAGCAGAACGAATCTGCGTAGTTCTTCCGTCATGTTTCTACAAATTTATGTAAATACGTATAAACTAATAATAATAATAAATAGATGTTGAAATTGAACAACAATAAAAAAAATTCTTGACTCTTAGATATATCCAACAGACCTGGTAATGTTTCGATACGCATATTCTTAAATAAAGATCCGATTTCGGTCTTGGATGTTTCAAAAGAAGAACTTTCAAGAAATCACGCGAAAATATTTTGTATTCTAAAAAAAAAACAATATATATATATTTTCTTCGACTGTCGTCGAAAAAATGAATGTAACGAAATAATAAAACAAACAAACAACATAGGCAAGCGAAATGGATGCGTTACTTTCAAATCACCCGACACGCGAAAAGTGTGACGTTACTGCAGCTGCTCGTGCTTTTTTTTCTTTTTTGTTTC
>WIUT01005514.1:0-14864 GCA_010645135.1 Tetragonula clypearis | reverse complement strand
CCTCTCTCTCTCTCTCTCTCTCTCTCTCTCTCTCTCTCTTGTCTGGAATATCTGTCATCGACGCGGCGATCGAACGAAAGAGGTAATAATTTCATTCGTTCCCGTTTCACCCCCGTCGCGAAACTGTATAACAATGAAACGTTTCGTGTAAAATATTTCCCGGCGGCGGTTCGAAATATCGATAATTAATTTCAATGACGAAAAGTTAAAACGTGATTTAATTTGATTTCGTCAAATGAGCCAACCAGCCTTTAAAGGATGATTAGTTACCGATTGAACGTCACTCTGGTGTGAGAGTGCTACAAATGAAAAAGGTAATGATTAACGCACGTTTGACGCGAGACGATCAAATCGATTTTAAATACCACTATAATTCATTTTACTTTATTTTCGACGAGGTTCAGTTTAAGAGCAAAAAGATTTTAAAATTAAAAAATTAATAAAGAAGAGAATGCACCGCGTTGTTCGAACGTTCAAAATTATCGGATCAAGGCTATTGCAATAACTTCTTCGAAACTGCAATGCGATTAAAAAATAGTTCGCTGGTCCAATGATCCGAACGAGAATGACGCAATAGCGTGTTGCACACGTCATTTATTAACATTCTCAATTATCCCAGAAATTTCTAATCTAATCCAACTGCAGGAACTAACGATTCCTCTGTGAAATCTGTGAGTCAAATAGGCACGTGCCCGCGTTCATGTGTATTAAAGCCAACAATTTTCCATTAGGTCGGATATACGTATGAATGTTGGACGATCAAAGAGATCCTACGGTGCACATGCATTAACAACGCTAATAGAGCTTTTCACAGTGCGGATGCATTATTATTCAGTCATTAGCCGTGCACCAGTTTGACATACAATTATGCAACGCGTGTCACGTGTATTATTCGTTCAACCAGGACGACAAGACACGTCTGGAATTACCCTCAAATATCGCGGATTTTTCCTCCGATTACGAGTTATTAAAACGAATTACAATTACAACTTGCAACATGAAATACTTACGATCGATTCGTCACTTATATCCATATCATTCTCCGTGATTTAACGCGATTTCTTTTTTTTCCTTTTTAAAATTTTTCCTCGTTTCGCGGTTCGTATGGTCATCTGCATATGGACGAGGTTTGATATCGCGGTATTAATAGGTTGGAAATCACTGTAATTAACCGGCCATAATAATTTTTAATGAATATTCAGAAATCCGTGTACAACCGAGGTGTTGCATCGTGTTGTTTGTGTTATGGTTACAGCATAAATCGTATAATTCCAGCGTAGTCGTGCTTTTGATAGGGAAATACCTACGAGTAGCTTAATGAAAAATAGATTATGAAAAGCGAGATCGCGGATTAACATGCAAATAGGATAAATTACTGTTTTCGAAATTGCCGCGGCAATAGAGAATTATTGCGCTGATACACACCCGGTATTATCGTCGGTAGTCGGCGTACGCATCATTATACGTCAAAACGTCACAGAAGATGCAATTTAATCGTCAACGATTAACGCATCGGTGGAACATTGTTTCTGTATTTGGAGGGACGAAGCTCGATTTCAAATACGATGAACACGTTTCGTATTCAAGATTCCTGTGGAATCTTTCAACAGGGTTCGTCGTCCGACATTCATTCCACACGAACGTCTTCGGTTTCATTAGCATCTTTATTAACGCGCCACGAATTTATTAATCACAAGCGCAGCGCAGCAGAGTAGATAAATTTCAACGGACGGAGCTCGTTCGGTGCACGAGGCATTTTATCGAATTTCAATTTACCGAAGCTGATCGACGCTGATTAGGTTTCGAATTTCCATTTGACTCGAGATCAACGCGTGGTGGAGCCTGAAACAGGAGGAAGGGAACGAGCAACGAATTAACTAACCCCCCTGCACGCGACGACACTCGTCGTCCGTTGTCCGAGGAAACTTTTGATTAAAAGAATTTGGTCGGCCGCGGCCGACAAACAAACAAACAGTTTACGAGTGATTCAAAGTCGTCGAGTTTAAACAACCCATCCTCGCAACGGTACACTCGGATCTTGAAGCAATAAGCTTCTCCTCACCCTGGAGAGCCCCCCGCAACTGTTACTCTCGTCTCGTCGTCGACACGAGAGTCGCGGAAAAGTTTTCCAAAGAGAAAACGAGCCGAGCCGAGCCGAGCCGAGCCAAACCATCGTCGAGCAGCAGCTGTAGGTGGCAGGGGGTCGATTCTCTCGGAAGACCGTAGCAACCGCTGCTTAACTAAAGGACTGAGCGGTTTGTTACGTCACCTACGTTAATCGAGCGTAGGAAACGTAGGTTCTGCACGATTGAGAAAGTGCTGCTAGTTGGAAAACAGGGGGGTAGTGGTTGGTGGTGGTGGTGGTGGTGGTAGTTGTCGTCGTATTTCTCGACGAGATTTACGTTCGACGATCGGCTGGTCTTCCACGGAGAAAGACCATTTATCGATCGTACACAATGTGAGTTAATTGCCGCCGGGTTTTCCCCCAACTTTTCCGTTGTGTTCTTTCCGTTGTGTTCGTACATTCGCGGCGGTTTTGTTCCGCGGGACGTTGTTCCTTTAATTACGTTCTTGCTGCGATTTCGCGAAACGGGACGGCGGAGTAACCGTTTGAAACGTCGTGGGTGAACAGGAAGGGATTTCAAGACGAAGAAACGAGTGCAATCGCATAAAAGGACATGGGCTATATTGTTTCTAGCCAACACGGGGGCCTTTATCCCGTGATCAACGCTTTCCTGCGAGCCGAGGCTATTGGCTAGCGTGGTAAACCCACGCGGCGTTGCGCAAGCACGAAGCTGATGAACGCGGAAAGCAACGGTAATGACAATCAGAGAACGGTAGTACCATTATACGCGGTTAACTCGCTAGACACGCAAGTGTCTCACGACCTTGTGCGAACACCTTCCTCCTGCTCGCTTTTTCATGCCACTCTTCTTATCGTTTCTCTGTATATTTCTCTGCCGTATTGAACGGCGTCGAGTCTCTCGTTTCTCGGGAATACCACAGTATTCCACAGCATTGATAGTTTTTAGTCCGTTCCGATGATCCATCGGCCGCTTCAACCTGCGCCTCGTCGGCCATTCGTAAATCACTGCGAACATATGTTGCGGCTGTTTAACCTGTTAACCGAGTCATCCTCTAACAAGAAGTTTCCACGTGAACTAGCGAGGCTAAAGTACGAAACGACGTCGCAATTTGATCTCACTTGATATAAAACATCGCGAGCATCGAGAATGATCTTAAACCTTCAAACGGTTAGGTAGGGACATAAACTGTTCTAAAATAATCCGTTCGCCGGCAGCGAAATCTAATTAAGAGATAACATCGAAAGTTTTTCCTCGTGACGCGTCGCATCGTTACGATAAACTCTCCCCTCCTCTTTCATTTGAATGAAAGATTCGATAACACGCGAGGCTGGCGATCTATATATAGACCAGCAGCGTGTTACACGTTCGCGTAGTTACACCGTGAACGGCCCATGAACGTCCGTTCAAAAGTGCCTCGGTACACACACACACACACACACACACACACACGGACGAACACCGTAGGCACGTCGAACGCGGACAGATACGCGGCATCAGAGAAAACTTATCCAACGATGGCGAATACATGATCCACATATCGGATGGAAAGCCACGGTGTATCCGGCGATCGGTCGTAGGAGAGACAACGACAGAGAGAAAGAGAGAGAGAGAGAGAGAGAGACGCGGTCGAGGGGAAAAATAAAGAAGTTATGAGAAGGCCGGTAGCAGTGGGTACGCGGTGTGTCTAACCTTTATGCAAATAAAGTGTTCTCGCGGCCGATAGAGACTCGAGCTTACGGATCGTAATGCCGTTCCATGGCCCGTGACAAGATCTTTTATCGCGATTAAACGCACGAGTCGCAACACGCCACCTCTCCTGTACCGTCGCGATAACAGCCACTGGTTCTTCGAGGGACAGTAAAACCAGAAAAGCTACGACAGGCCATACTAGCCTTGGAGTGGGACAACGAAAGAGGCCTGCGGAATAAGGTGGTTCTTCTTTCTTCGCCGTGGTCGTGGTCGTGGTCGTGGTCGTGGTCGTCTCCTTCTTCTACCGCCGGGGAGGGGGAGGGGCAGAAGAAGGGAGAAGAGGGAAGCTACGATGTTGGACCACTATCAATCTCGCCGCGACATTGCCGCGGAGTGGAGGACGCGTGAAGGATCGTGCCAGGGGCAGCAAGAGAGGCAGCAGAGAAGAACCGATTGGGGATGGCTTGGTCTAATACGGCCAAAGTTTAATTACCGCATTACTTTGGCAACGCTCTACCCATCGTATCCCGACCCGCTCATCCTTCTTCCGCCGAATCCATCAGCAGTCAGGACGGTTGATTACGCGAAATACACAACGCAAGAGAGGGATGGGGGAGAGAGGAAGCATCGTGTAGGAAGCAAATAGCATCCTCTCGAAATTCTATACACACTGTTTTCTTTGAACTTCATCCTCCTCTCCGGCTGGCTCAATCATCCCACCACCTTGACGCCACGTTCGTGTTCGCAGTGCTACGTGCAACGCCAAGGCAACCGCTTGCTTCTCTTCCCTCCGTCTCGCTGTATCGTTCGCCACTGTTCCATCTAATGGCCACCACAGAGTCCGGCTTTATTTCGTTCCAGCCAATCCCCTCCTAAGTGTCTCTCTCTAACAGTATCCGTGAACGTGTAGCATCTATAGATGGTAGTGGGTAGCCACTTAGAGGCGCGGAGCGTAACCACGCATAAACCAGTTTCCTGGTTATCCGACTCCTCGCATTTTCCTGGTCGACGCACAGCGTGTCGAACCCGCACGGAACGTACCATTAACGGAGGCTCCGCTCGATTCCGCTGCGATCGCCGATCACCAGCAGCAACCTGGAAACCGGTGGTGCGCCGCTCGATGCCGCTGCTTAAAGGCCGAGTTGCTATCGTTTTAAAACAACTGCTTCTAGACCACGTCCACGTCATGATACCACGGGCATCGAATAATTACGTAACAAGCTATATCTTCGTCTTTTTTGACCGTGTTACCCCCCTTCTCTCCCCCCACCCCGTATGCCTATCGAGCCTCCCGTGACGTTTAAGAGAAGAGGAAGACATTATCCGGTTCGATTGGTACACAACCGACACGATAACGAATATTCCTAGTATTTTATATTCTTTTAGAACTTTCTATATATATATATAAATCTATATATATAATTAGTATTATATATATATATATATATATATAGATTTTATATTCTTTATATATAAAGAAATATATATAGTATTTTATATTACATATAAATAGTATTTTATACTATTATTATAGTATTTTATAGTATTTTATACTATGTATTATATACATAGTATTTTTTATTAGATATAAAGAGATATATATAATATTTTATATTCTTTTAGAACTTTCTATATATATAAAAATCGAGCGGGTTAGGATGATAATTTCCGAGGGGAGACAACGAAGTGATCGACACACTTTCTAAATATTTCTTCTTGGAGAATTAGCTCCATGTGGCTGATCAACAATGAACAAATCTACTTACACTGGCGCACCGCGTATTACACGGAGGGCATCTTTGTTGGAAAACGTCGAATGGAAAGGAAATTATTGCTAGATCGGTGTAATTAACGAAATGAAAGACTCATTTCGATATACAAGTGCAGTAGATTTCAGATTTTGTCAAATTAAGTTCCCGGGGAATATCTAAAAAAAAAGGAAGAAGAACAAAGAGAAAGTCTTTGCAGGTTCGAGTTCGGCGGATTTTTCTAGGTCCGAAATTTTCCAGGTCACCTCGAAATCTACATAAAGACCAGTAGATCGCGCCATTTCACCTCTCAAGTGTCGTAAACAGCCGGGGAAGCTTCGCAAAAATCGTAACGCGTCATGTTTTTCGAGGACAACGGCTAAATTGACCTTGCGACCCGCAGTTGTCCGTGAAAGAAGGACAGATTCACGGTCGCAAGAATCGTTGTTAAACGAGAATAAAAGTTTCAGAAGGGATCGGCAAGAAGAGGAGGAAGAAGAAGAAGAAGAAAAAAGAGTTAACCTTTTTTCTCAAAGAGCGTCTCGTAGAGCGGATTCGATGATAACATTTAGCAATTTAACGTTGACTTGAAGAAATAGAGAGAGAGGGAGAGAGAGAGAGAGAGAGAAAGTTCACGTCTCTCTTTCTCCCTTTCACGCGGATAAAGTGGTACGAATTAAATCAGCGTGGAAGACTTTCTTTACGACGCCGGTAACATCTATAAATTTTCAAGAGATCGGAGAGGCAAAGGAGCGCGGTGTATATCGCTATACAAGACATTCAAGACATTCGTACACTCTTATAACCTTCTGCATAACTTTGAGAATCCGCTTGACCGAGAACCAGTATCGAGAACGGCCTTACGCCGTTATGCGATAAGTCGCGTGCCCGTTAAACGTTCGCACCGCAGCGATTCGGTATGTTTCGTTTGTTGCACGTTCGCTTGTTCAGGATCGCGGTTACGCTTGCACGGTCGACAGTAAATTAAGCCGCGCGAACCAGTAAATTAAAAGCTGGCCGAGTTAAGTTACATAACATAATTCACCGTAACGAAGCAAGCAGCCAACCATCGCCGAACGAGCTTAAGTATTACTGCTAATCTACTTTTCAACGTGGATTTTATGATCCACGGCGTTGATAAACGTCGCAACCCGATACACACACACACAACCCTCCGCGGTGTTTCAACCATTCTCACGATTTCAACGGCCCGGACTTTTTAACGTCCGACTCGATTGCGTAATAAGTCGAGGGATTGTAATTTATCTATTGACTTTCCTGTAGTTGAAACTGTAAGCAAGGGAGATAGTAATTGTCGGGGAAAATTAACGTCGAACATCTTCTCCTCGAGGAAGCATTAAAATTCCGTTGATTAAACGGGAGGAAATTCAAGGAGAGTAATTTAGAAATTTAATACCCGATGCTCGAATTCTTTGTACGGATATTCGGTCTTGAGAAGTACTTAAAATTGCTGAAAAGAAAAAGAAAAAGGTACACGCTTGAAGTATTGAAAACTTTCTTTCGTGAAAGATCAAAAAAAAAAAAAAAAAAAAAAAAAAAGAAAAAGAAGGAAAAGAAATACAAAGTTAAAGAATATACATAATCGATGAAATATGACAAACGCGATAGAAAAATACGATACTACGTAACTGACGATTCCCTGACGTAATTCCCGTATTATTTATTTTCAAACGATTTCCCTTCCATTTATAGCGCCACAGAGAACAGTCTCGACAGAGTGGGCGGGCAACTCTTTTTAATTGGCCTGCTGCGAAGTCATTACGAGGAGATACAGCAGTAAAATTTCCATTCGGAATCACCAGTCGTTCGTTCGACTCAGTCAGCCCGGTACATATTGGTCGATACAATCTATTTCCCGGCCACTAAAATAATTGGATCGCATTAGAGCGACTCGCGCGAATATCAATTGAAACCGCTTCTAACCTCGTTACATAGTCAAGCATTATTACGGTATCTTATTTGCTCGGTTAACGTTGAATCGAAGGAGAAACTTGAAATAACCGGCGGCGACGCCGCGGCATTACGTGCCGCGTCGCGATGAGAGACTGAAAGATATCGAAAATCCATAAGTCCCAGCGTAGGTGGAACTATAAAGTCTAAATATTAAAACGTTCGATAAAATATGAACAGCGTACTCCGCGGTATGCCAGATAAATTTCTTACGGTGCAAGTAAAACTTGCTCGTAATGTGTTACCGGTTTAACGAATATTTCCCGGACAGGAATCTCGTGTTATTCACTTTCGATAATGTTTTAAAATTTTCACGCGATGGTAAATCGAATGCGATCGAACGTCCCTGCTCGACTAGTTGAACAAGTTGGAAATCTGGTCAGACTAGTTTGCGTTTAATATATAAATAAACAAACGGCGATAACGTTGTTCGAATTACGTTTTAATTATACGTTAATTACGTTGTTAGTCACATCGCGCGGACTAATAATGAAATTTATTATTCGTGATTAGGGGTTGCGTTCAACTATGTAATACTTTGTGAACTTAATCGCCCTTTACTCTCCAGTGAAGCTCGAGTAAAATTCGAAGTGAGCGATGACTGACATAATTTCCTCGTCACTCGAGGAAAAATTATTTGCAAACAATTACTTCTTACGAGTTGAACCGACTGAATTATGGGTACTAATTGAAACAATTCTCGTCGAGCTAATCTCTTTTTTAAATACAAATAAAAAAGAAAAACCACAGTCTCGCCCTGTGAAACAAAACGCGTCACGTGAAAGAGAGCAATTAAATGGGACGACAGCGGTGAACTTTATTAGAAACGGATGGTGGGTAATGCACGCATCGGCGGACGAAACGACACGGCCAGGGGGCCATTGGGTCGATCGGTACTCAAGGGCGGACGAATAGCGGCCGCTCGTAAATCGACGAAGACGAGCACGACGACAAAACGGTCGTTTCCTTGCGAAATTCCGCGGCGGAAGATTGCCGATTGCGATTGAACCCGATGAGACATCCAGGCACCGTTATTCCAGCATGGTGACGCGATGGTATAGGCACCTGGTACCAAGTGCTTACGTGTCTCTCTCTCTCTTTCTCTCTCTCTCTCTTTTCCTCGTTCGCATGTTCTCTCTCTCTCTCTCTCTCTCTCTCCCCCTCTCCATTCTTTCTCACCAAGCCGATGTTCGTTTCGCTTCTTCCACGTCGAACAGCATCTAAGCACCGCGTGAATCGGCCGGAGTATACGCTCAGAGGGACACCGACGCCCGCTTAGGTCGCACTGTTCACACGTGCACCCGATTTTGCTCTCTTTGGGATCTCCTGCTTTTCCCGGTCCCCACCCCTTTCCTCGCCATCTTCTTGCATTCCATGTCCGCTACCGCGGCCTGTGTGTACACTCGCCGCGATAATTACCATTTATTCGGCACGCAAACGCGAAATTCTGGGTTAGCCGTCCCAGTTAATCACACGTTTTGCGATTCGGTTTTTTCTTCCAATCGATCAGAGCGAAAAATCCCCTCGCATGCCTGTCCGCGATCTTACACGTGATACGTAATTCGGCATCTCAACGTCCTAACCGTTAGAGTACGTTCCCTGTCACGTCGTACGCATCGTACGCATTCCTTTGCCCGATTCGTTTCGATATCGTTTTTCTCGTGTCTCGAGGAAATTTTCCTCTCCACGCGGAGGATGATATCAGTCGCGCGTTCCTAAATGGAACTCGTACGCAGTGTTAATTCAGGATCAGCGAGGGAACGTTGGGAAGCGCGTAACATCCAGAGCCCGCGTAAAACACCGGTGAAAATTTCAATAAATTTTCTCCGCGCTTCGCGATTGTCAGCGTTGGCTTCACGTTCTCACGAGTGGTAGCCCTGGTTGCCCTCGTATTAATTCTCCACCGGATCCAGTTTGCTCATTAACGTCACTCGCAATCTCTGCCTCGCGAGAGTGTCGCCACGAAGCAAAGTGCATTCGCGTGTACGAAATGAACCTTTATATATCGTATTAGTCGAATTATTGCAACAGATCCAGGAAGGGAAGGACATTTCTAGCGCGGTTCAGCGCGAGACACGAAGACACGAAGGAGAAAATTTTTCCACGCGAGCTTAACCATAAGTCACGTTTGACAAATTGAAGCCCGGTAAGAATAGAATTTCACCGGATCGCGCTACGAAATGCCTACGCGAACGAAATCGAGGTCTATCGGTACGCGGTCGGTAACAGCGGGGGGAGAGAAGTCCACGGAAACAGAGAGAGAGAGAGAGAGAGAGAGAGATAGAGAGAGATAGAGAGCCACGATCCCGATAAGAATACGAGGAAGTAGCGGAATGGGGGAAGAATTCGGGTGGAGGCAATGGACACACGCGAGAAAGGGAAGCAGAAGAGAAAGAGGTTGGCTTGTTTTCAATGGTGTCGAAGCCTGCGATCGAATTGTGCGTACCGTTCTGTCCTCCTTAGTCGGCAGCGGTCCCAGTGCCCCCTCCCCCTTCGCCTGTTCGGTCGAGGAAGAGTCGTGCGCCGCGGCTCAGCCAGGTGTACCCAGTGCCTAAGAGCCAGCCGGTCGACGTCGTTATACCCTGCAGCGCGGTGCTCGCGAGGTCCGTATATTATCATTGCAAATCGTCGTTTAATTTCCAATCGAGTGGCCAACTCTCGCGCGACTCTCGTTCTCGATCAAGTTGAACAATCGAGGCGGCCCTCCAGCCGGACCGCGATTTGTGATTTTCTTCGATTTCTTTCATTCACGCCGGTAGTGAGACACCGGTAGGTTGGAACGCAAACGCGCTCGCGTTCTACGATTCTTCGGTGTTCGTCGATGTTCCTCGAATCGAGAGACACGTCTTCGTGAGAAACACGTATCCCGCCGCGTGTCTTTCGCTGGTGGACCGCAGAAAACGGAGAGAAGTGCAGAGAAGAAGCGAAACGCGGCCACAGGGGGAACCGTTTGCACAGTTTGGCCTCTCGCCCGACCCGCTTCGAACTCGATATCGATAATCTCACGACAGACAGGTATGTGGAAGCCGGCCTGTGACGAGCGTTTCGTGGTGTACCGGGGCGAGTGCATCGGGCGAGTGTAATTATTTCAACCGTGTGGCTGTGTCGTGTTTCAACGTGGCCCCGTTCGTTTCCACGGCCGCGAGTCAGAATTTCAACGCAAATTCCACGCACGCTCTCGAGCCTCTTGCTCCTCGAGGGGGCAAGTCCCGTCGAGCCGCGCGGACGCGCGCGCCAAAACTCGCGGACGCAGGCGTTTCGCAACCGTTCCGCGATTGTTATTTAGTTTCTGCGCGACGGAAAACAACGCGATCGGAAACAGAGGTACGCAGAAATACGCTTGTTATTTACGTACGTTTTCCCCGTGGCTGGGACGCAACATGTTTTGATAGAATGGGAAACATTTCGACGACGCAGCTTCCAGGGATACAAATATTGTCGGAGGAACAATTTGTTGATATTCGGTTGATATTCGATTTACGCGATGTAAAGATCGAGATAAACAGAAAAGGAAAAAAAGAAAAAGGACTGTTTGATCGAACCTGGTATATCCTCGAAGAGTTTCGTAACGTTTGAAATATCGCCCGTGTATCGTACATTTTCAGTATTATTGTGAATTGAAATATACCTCTAATAGACGTCGAACTAATTTTCCAATTTGAAATGAACGGTATTGTTTTGCATTATGAAGTTGAAGAAAAAAATCATTATAATGAAAAACGAAGACTGAAGAATCTGGAATCTCTGTCGTGGTAATAGAATTTCAATACCGATAATCGAGGAGGAATCACTTTCGCGCAACGAATACCTGCTGATTACCAACGACTGATAAAAACGAGGAATGATCGACAGTTTCCTGTGCTCAAATCATAGACTTTACGACTATCTATTTCGTGTTGTTAACCTTGTCAGTATGCAAATAAAACGCGCAACAACGCGGTGAGAAGGAATCGTCGTTAATTTCACGTTACAAGATTTCTATGGGGTGCTCGAGGAAACAGGTTGAACGAGTTGAAAAACGGACGCAAAGTGTCGGACTAAATTGAGATTGCTATAGATTCAAATAGTCTCTAAACTTACGTCGAGCACCATTTAAAAGTCGAGTTTATATTTAACCACGACGCTCCTCGACGCTCGTTAACCGTAAAAACGCGGAGCAGAGAGAATCAATTTTCTTCTCTAATGTCACACAGCGAGCCCATTATAAGCGACAATTTCAAAAATCGCAAATTAATACCGAGTGAGCTCCGGATTGCACGGTGATCTACAATCGCGATCGTGATCAGTCGCAACCACGAATTAACGCGAAACACTAGTAAACTGTCTTTTAGAACACTTCAAGTTTTTGATTTTTCGAAACTGCAGTTGATCGGACTCGGATCGTTCTTAAAAATTCACCTGTCACAAGAGGATGATCTGAAAGATAGTATTCCCAAAATTATCACTTGTTTCTCTTTATTTTTATGATTAATTCAACTTCGTCGTTTCGCATTCTCCTGACGAGTTGATAGGGTTCTCGTAATCGTAGGAATCGATCGATTCGATCGATTCTCGACCAACGGATCGAAACCGATGAAGTAATCGCGCGTTCTTTTCTCTGTTTACAGTTGAAGATCGCGAAACAGGTGGAGCGGCACGATGACAAGACTCATCACGGCGTTGCTGGTGCTGCAGACTGTGGCGAGGTTGGGTCGCGTGGCGGCGGCGGCGGAGTCGACGCACGCGGCTGACCAGCAGCCAGCCCCTTCCGCGGTACCGTCGGGACTTTCTGGGCCAGATTACACGGGGCCATCCGCCGGTTCCGACGAGTGCGACCCAGAAATGGTGGGCTTCGAGCTGGTGACCGGCTACGTGTTCACCGCGCCCACGAACATGCTCGAGTCCATACCGGGTACGCTGATGCTCACCGATTGCTTGGAGACCTGTCAAGCGAACGATTCCTGCCAGGCGGTCAACTACGAGACCGGCCTGTGCGTTCTATTCAGCTCGAACGCCGACAGCAACCCAGGTAAGATTGAATCGTTATCTCGTACTCTCTCGCACGCGCGCGCGCGTGTGTGTGTGTGTGTGTGCAACTCGATGGACGCACGATATACCTGCAACATTGTGGAAACGTTCGGGCGCGGGTCAAAAAGACCAGAGCACTCTGTGGCTCTGTTGAGCGTGCAGCAGCCACCGGCGGAACGAAGAATCGCTCCTTCTCCCGATTCGTCGACGTTGAACGGTGCCACGCATCCGCCGATCCTACATATATGTATGTCCACGAACGAATAAGGGAATTCCATGAAGCGTGCAAGCGCACCGCGGAATGATTAAATGCCGGCGTGGACGACGGATAAAATAGACGTGTGTCGTTTCGTACGAGTCAGCCATCGCCGCTTTTATGCGACACGTGAGCCGCCTCGCTGAGGACGTAACGGGTCTCCAGACGATATTCGGCCGGTCGACGGCTATTTGCTTCGTTCGATCGCGAAGAAAGTATGCGCGGAGGAAGGTCAGGCCGAGATTCAGGTCACCCTGGAATGCGACCGTACAACTGCTGTTACGTTACGTCGAAACTTCGTCTCTCTCTTCCTTTTCCTTTTTTCTTCTTTCTATTTTTTCTTTCTTCTATTTTCTTTTTTTTTTTTTACCCAACTTCAAAGTATCGAGTGCGTTTGCTTTCCATCTGTCCATAAAGGACTTTTTAATTAATACGTGAAGACCCATTTTGCTACGATTAGATTCGTTTCTGTCGAGGACTCTAGATTTCACGAGCTTTTTAATCAACAGGAAAGAGCTTGGAATTGCTTCGAGTCGCATTATGGAATTTCGTTCACTTTTAATTTTCGCGAAGGTTAGCTCTCTTTCGTTAGTATTCGTTTTTTTTGTTTTTGTTTTTTTTTTTATAATCGTGAGGGGATGGAAAACGTATGTCTCTGAACAAAAAAAGTAAGAAGAGCGTGAAAAACTTCAAGAATGAAGTTGCGATAGTTCAACTATCGCGGCAATGTCGTGTCATAAATTTTAATATCGAATTTCGGAGTACAGTCGTGTCATCAATTTTTATCTTGAATTTCGGAGTACCAATTAGAAACGGTAGATAATCGTTATGGTGGAGTATTCTTTATCGACTCTAAAATCGTTTAACACTAACAACTGGAATTTTTCTCAGTTTTTTAACTTGTAAAATTTCGGTCTGTTTCATTCGTTACAAAAAGCATTCGTTGCATGAGCGTAACCGAAATGCCAATGAATGAAGTTAATTACTTCTGATTAACTCAGTCAGGAAGTTGTAAAATTATTAATCGTAATATTATCGGCGAGTGTATCGAGAACGTGTAAATCGTACGTAATATTAACGAAATATTTGGAATTAGAGAGAGGAATTAGAAAATATTGGAGTAGCGGTAGGTTTAGAAAAAAGAGAAAAAAAAAATGGCAGGATCGCTAATCGGAGGAATTTATAACAAAATGCTTGGCGTGTCCGCAGTTTAATCACGTTACGCGTTTAATAGAATTTTCTGATTCATATTTCATTTTTTTCCAACGTGCATATACTCGATCGTTATTAATCGTCCATTTCGCGGATTATACGTCCAGGTATAGTGTAATCCATGTTTGCCGATAGAATCGCGATACTCTCTTCTCCCCCCCACCCTTCCCACGTATCGATTTTCCACATGTGGAAAAATTCACAAATTTTCGAACCCTGGCTGACGTCGAAAAGCATCCACATTTGTCGAGAATATTTTTGCTTGCTCTCCGTTCGACGGAAAAATTATTTATCTTCGTTCACTCGATTTCACTTCACAGAAATATTTTCAATCAACTTCTTGAAGATTTTAATTCATTGGGATTTACTTTCCCTCCTCCTTTTTTTTTCTTCAATCTCAGTTTTTTTCTAAAAAAAATGTTTTTCACTTTCCTCTTAGTTAATTTTTAGTTTAATTAACTTGGCAGTGCAAGAGGATGTTACTCGACTATCTTCTTTTTTTCTGATAAAGAATTCAGGATACGTTTCGGTCTCATTATGTAAATTCCTCTATATGTGCCCCAACTGAAACGATAGACGCTGCACGATTATCTTCTCAGTCAACCCTTTAATTGGCACGTGTTTCGACTTCTCGATTATTTCGAGAAGCTTTTACTTTCGAAGTATTTTAGATTGACGATTTCTAGATAAATATAAAGATAATTGTAAATAATCCAAATGAGACCAAGATATAGAAGGTAACCAAGATATAGAATTCTGGAGAGTATTGAAGATATTGGAAATTAGATTGCAATATTGGAAAATTTTATATCAAAACAGAGAAATGTGTGTGTGTGTGTGAGAGAGAGAGTATAGAGAGAGAGAGAGAGAGATAGAGAGAGAGAGAGAGAGAGA
>WIUT01005513.1:0-14864 GCA_010645135.1 Tetragonula clypearis | reverse complement strand
TATATATAATAAAAAATATATAATATATATATGAAAGAATTACGTCACATGTGTATATATATACGTGACGTAATTCTTTTCATTTCTCCAACGTGCGCAGTTCGACCTATTATACGTACGCGCACGCACACGTTCCTCCGATTCTCCGGACAGCATGAAATATTAAGATAAATGTATTACGCTCGTCGAGGAGCATTCTGAAAAATAGCGTGTCACTCTTCAGAAATAAATGAATATCTTAACCGCACCGTCATCAATCTTATCGTTTATCGACCCGTTTATACGTGTACCTTGATACGTTTCAATTCCAACGTTCGGTCAAAAGGATCCCCGATAGGAATTCGTCCCGTCTGCAACTTTGAAGTACGTTTTGGAACACGTTCGTTCCTCGTGTGAATTTCGTGAAATTAATTGATCCGTTTCGTCGTGTTGTGTATCAAATGGTATTTCATTGCTGAATAATGCGATGAAAATGCAATAGGGAGCGTGATGATTAATACCGAGCGTATAATGATGAAAAATTGATAATACCTTGAACTTATAAGTTACAAACTCGCGAAAGAAAATAACATAAAAATATTTGTTTAAAGCTTCTTCGTATTAGAATATTGGGGGTATAAATAATTGGCACATTTTGGTCAGAAGCGAATAAATAAATACAATATGATAGATGCAATATTTGCATTGCGAAAATATTTCAAAAAAAAGAAATAAATATACAGGGTACAATCTGAATCGGCGTGAATCGTCGCTTTTATATACTTTCTAATTTTGGAACTAATCAGTGCAACCGATTCGATATCATATACATACTTTCAGCTAGAGTTGCTCGACAAATTCTGTACAGAACACTATGTACAGTACAGTTTAATAAACGAACGAATGCCAGTTTACAAGTTTCGTCGAAGTATTTACATAGTAAACGAGCAAGCATTCATTCGTTCGATCTAAACACACCGTATAAGAGTATTTACTTACATTACACCGTAATGTAATCATTTTGGCACTCGTTGCTTTATTTGGTCGACGAGAACCTCCGATTCCTGACTGGCAATGAACTAATAAAACATCGAACAAAATAACACTTAATAATTGGCAACTATGCCATTCTACGTAAACAGGAACTCCAACGATCCGTCGAAACTATCATAAAGAAAAGTCACGTTGGTTAGAATTTTAAAATAATTCAATTATTTATAGTTCATAGTAATGAAAGTGAACTGTTTTTTTTTAAACAAGTGAAATTGATTTTGTACCTTTTGCACCAGGGTTAATTTAATAATTCAATAATCTCGAAAATAAATGATCCAAATATATATAAATTGAATTGATTATTTTTGTAGAACAAAGGATACTAATATATATTTATAAATTAAATGTTTCTCGAATTTATTTATATCTAGACAGGTGATTTCATTTAATTTGCACGTGCACACGCTTCATAACCCTCGTCAACTATAACACCCTCCCTCCCCCCCCCTCCCCATTTACTAGCCATTTCACGTCCAATAACCCAACCAAACTCCCGAAAACATTGCGCGTTATCCTTCACCATGAACAACCGCAATACACCCGCTTGCGCCATATAAAGCGAACAATTTCGCACCGGCCATGGGGGTTGGTAGCGCGTACGGTTTCGCGATGGCCGTTTCTGCCGCGTTATTAAACTTCCACCCTTCGGCCGCGGTTTTCGACGTGATCGTTTAACACGCGCACGTACAGCACGAGGCTCGCGATCGAGTGCGCGCCCATTTGACTGAAATTTTACGCCACGGCGACACTACTATCGTTTGGAGGGTCGTTACATCGTACATAGCGTGCTCGTGGAATCGCGTTAATTGATTAATGGTCAGCAGATGGGTACGCGTAGGCAGTGTGCTAATTTCGTCTGGACAGAAATCCTCGGAACGGTTCCTTGTTGAAGTCTCGATTTTGGCAGCTCGTTCTCGACGAAGAGTGCAATTTTTTTCTTTCTTTTTTTTTTTTTTTTAGTAAAAAATGTTACGGCATAACTTTGGAATTGTCGAGTTTGAAATGTACGATTTTCGAAAGGAACAAAGTTAGGGCCATTTATGCAATTTTCAGTGTCTTGGTATTTCTGGTAGAACTTCGACTTTTTTTCGTTTGGAGGGTTGTTACATCGTACATAGCGTGCTCGCGGAATCGCGTTAATTGATTAATGGTCAGCAGATGGGTACGCGTAGACAGTGTGCTAATTTCGTCTGATCCTCGGAACGATCTTCCTCGTGAAATCTCGATTTTGGCAGCTCGTTCTCGACGAAGAGTGTGCGATTTTTTTCCTTATTTTTTTTCTTTAGTAAAAAATGTTACGGCATAACTTTGGAATTGTCGAGTTTGAAATGTATACGATTTTCGAAAGGAACAAAGTTAGGGACATTTATGCAATTTTCAGTGACTTGGTATTTCTGGTAGGATTTCGATTTTTTTTTTTAATATATAATTCTACGTGCATTAGTTGTATTGTAAGTTTGGAGTGCTATTATTTATTGCAAAAAAGAAAAATTAAGAAGCAGAAAATATTCTTTTTACATGTTTAATTTCTAGCGCTTAAATCTTCGTCGCTTCGTGCAATTTCTGAACTCTATCAGATATGCTGTCTATGAAATTTTTAATGACGTCAAATTTCGAGCGATATCCATCTTAAATTATCCTCGATTGATTGGCAACGCATCTGGCAGCGACTAGTTTTACCTTTTTCTAATCAATAATTTTTAACATCGAACGATACGTTTTCTTTTTCTGAAACAAGGTTGTACAATCAGATCACACAATGAATTTGCGGTTTGAAACGAAGTTTTAGTCACATTTTAACACTTTACCGTCCGGTAGCCTATTAATCGTCTAACTATTCACCGCTAATACACGGTCGGTAAAGTGTTAAGACACACGTACATATATGTCCATCTATTAGAAAAAAGAAAAAAAACTCCTATTTCTACTCAATTACTTCTTGGTGAATCCAATATTCATGCACGCGTAATTAGGCGTAATTTCTGTGCCTATATATCGATATTAGAACGTTACACGTTACACGTTACACATAATTATACATATCGAAACAGATTTCTCTATCCCGGAAGCTGCCTAGCCAAATTTATCGAATAAACGAGGGCAGCGGGCGTATTTAAACGCTGGAATATCGATACATCGCCGAGCCCCGTTGGTTACCGTCTATCCTAATTAATCGTTGGAAAACGCATTTCCATCCGGTCTCTGACGCCGCAGCAAGAAATCGCCGAAATTTCACCGCGGCAAAACACACGCTGGTGTTCCAGGGTACTTGCTATGCTAACTCTATGACCCTGGCCTTTTTGCTGCGATCCGTTAACCGACTAATTACTCTTGTTGCAGGAATGTTCCGAGAATGCGTTGAATTGATCGCGTTTCAAAGAATCTCGGCATTGGGAATGGACTCGATCGTGGCGCTGCTGCTTCTGACCGGTGAGTCGATCGTCCTTGAAATCGTCATATTATTGACACTAATTTTTAATAATACTACTAATATTATTAATATTGTTATTAGTATTGATTAGTAACATTAATTGTCAATTCGTAATGTTAATTCTTAGTAATATTAATTATTAATTCGTAATATCAATTTTATACGTGGATGAATGTGTTTTCGTTCATCTTCGCGAAATATTTCGAAATTTTCGTACGACTTGAAATGATACTATCGTAAGAAGGGATTGATAACGATACGATACGTAAAAATGGACATTAAGATTCAGGCTATTTTCCTATCTAACTACGTCACAGATTTTCCCTTTCTAATTCATTTTTTGACGACAGAATTTTCAAAAATTAAAGACCATCTCTAGGCGCGTTCTTCTTTTTTCACATGTAAATTTTTATACAATATTCTTTAATGCTTTTACACGATAGATATCTTCTTTTTAAATTGAAATTAAAATTTTCCTCGAATTTTATCTCAGCTGCTTCAGTTACTTTTAGGGCATAACGTTTTCGAAATTTTTTGTATTAAATTTCTCTTCCATTGGATATTTTAACTTTCTCGATTATTCCAGTGTATAATAACTGAGGCTTTCCTGTTAGATTTCCTTTTCCCGAATATTTTCCCTGGCGTGCAATAATTGAAAATTTCCTTTCTAATAGTTCTTCTTGTCAATATATGTAATTATTGAAATTCTTCATATCAAAATCTTTTATCGAACGTTTTATCTCAAATCGTAATTGAATGCTTTCGTACTATACTTTTCTCACCGACTAAATATCTCAAAATTCAGTTCTCTTGAAATTTTCATACCAGATTTCTCTTTTGCCAAATATTACGGCCTTTTAAATTATTCCGGCGCATATGTAATGAAATCTCGTAATTCTACAATATTATTTCCCTTCTATACCTACAGCAATAAGCAAAACTGAAGCACATTAATGCAATTTAACACATTAACAAATTAATAATATTTTATCGTCGAGTGTTTCCTCGTAGAATACCAAAAAAAAAGATAACAAAATTTGTAATGTTTTGGCTTTCTTGTCACCATCACTGTGGCAAATGCAAATTGTTCTCGTGAAGTCAGTTTTGCACCGCAATTAATTTAAATGAAAAATTGTCAATACTTTAATCGGTCGTAACTTTGTTAAAAAAAGATCATACAACAATTTGCTTCAGTCTCGTTTTAAAAAGTGAAGCTTCTGTTTTCGCCACTCTGCATCTTTTTTTTCTCCACTTTAACATCATGTAACGAGTGGAAAAGTGATCTCTAGAAGAAATTGTAACAGAATTCACACACTAAAATTTCATTTACCACTAAATTTATCACTGTCATGAAGATTAATACGTTTATAACGACTCCTTGAAATTTGCTGTACGATTTTTTCCCTTTCATCGTTTCATTGGACTTCGAGCAAGAGTTAAGCAACAAAAATTCAAAGAATTCCAATATTTCGTCGCGTAACCTTCAAAGTTCAATAAAAACGCAAGTGAAGAAGAAAAAAAGAATCGAACAGCAAGTTTAAAAGGAAAAACTTTCAATCTTGCAATCCATGGTGGATCGAGCTAAGAAAAAAACATTTTTCTCTACGGATGTTCGAACTTTTACCATTCTTGACAGCAAAGAAAAAAAAGTATTCCTGCTCGTGAAAAAAAACGAGCTTACGGTAATCAAAGTGGAAGCTTCACGGTTTAGAAAAAGGCAATGTAGACTCTTTCATGTGTGATTCTCTTTCCTTGAGAATGAGAAATTACAGCACAGTTCACAGCGTCATTCCAGTAAATTATCTCAGGCCAATGAAAACCTCTCGTCTGCCCAATAAAAATTCCTCTCCTCGAGGAGTGAAAACGGCGGGTGAAATAGTAAAATGGCCGATTGCCAGGAACAAATGGAAAATTCGCAAGCGTTCGTCGCGTGTCCGGTGCCTAGGCTTACTCTCGTCCTCGCGCGACCTCTTGTCTCTCGGCCTTCTTCTTTGTCTCTCCCGTTCCTCTCCCCTTTCCCTCACTCTAGTTTCGATAATAGCCACCATCGAGGGAAAGAAAAGGGGTTTGTGTATCCTAGGGGACGCGTGGCCTGTGAACTGTGTCTAGATTAATGGACAGATAGCGCTCTTATTATATGGCAGCTACGTAAGACAATGACCTGGCCAATCTGGCCATCTTTTTCCAAAGTCTACGGAGTAATTTGAATTTCCGTTTTCACGTCGGGAACAAAGGGGGCAACATAATACGGGAGTAAGCTTGTTTTTCTTTCACTTGTCGGCCAGTTTATTGAAAAGAAATTGATGACACGGGTGGATAAGACGAGCGAGGCGATCTGCTTTTTGTTTCGCAATATTTTGCTTTACAATTGCCTCGGAAGCGAAGGGTTGCGTTTAGGGCCGGTGGATTATGAATGAGGAATTATAAGTGAATTGGTCGTGGACTTAGAATTTCATTTTCACTGAAGTGGAGATACGTTGGCACATAGAAGGAGTAGCTTTATCATGGGAGATTTTTTTAAAGTGAAGATTTAGTAATTTAGTTTACTTTGTGGTGAAATTTTTGAAAGTCACGGTTTTGCGAATCTTTTGCATTACAAACTTTGAAATATAAGTTCCAATGATTGCAAATTTTAGAAATTAATAATAGTAAATCCCGTGTTCAAAATTCCAATAATTCTGATTTCTAAATTTTTTAAGTTTTATGTTTTAGACTCTAACAGTTCCAAGTTCCAAGTAATTCTAATTCCGGAATTCTGACAGCTCTAATTTTTATGTCCAGCCTCTGAATTCCAAAACTCTGACAATTCTGAATTCTAATAATTCTAATATTTCTAAATTTTTAAGTACAACAATTTTATGTAACAGTTCCAAATTCTGAGTAACTTTAATTTCTAAATTTGGAAGTCTGATCATCTTGAACTCTGACAGCTCTAGCTTCTAAATTTTCGAGTCTAACTTCTGAACTCCAAACTCTGACAACTCTGAATTCTAATAACTCTAATATTTCTAAATTTTTGAGTGCAACAATTTTATGTAACAAATTCTGAGTAATTTCAATTTCTAAATTTGGAAATCTGATCATCTTGAACTCTGGCAACTTTAATTTCTAAATTTTCGAGTCTAACTTCTGAACTCCAAACTCTGACAATTCTGAACTCTAATAATTCTAAATTTCTATATTTTTAAGTCCAACAATTCCAAGCCTCGAGATCTAATAATAATAATCCCAAGCTCTGAATTCTGACAATCCTTCGATCCAATTTCCCCTGAAACATTATCACTTTGGGAACATTTTTATCGTTTCTCTCTCTCTCTCTCTTCTCTGTTATTGAGTTCTATAACAACTCAACCTGTAACATTTACCTCTGCGTTCGCCCGGATCGAAGTTTCATTCGGATTAAAATAATTCGGGAATCGCTAGGATGTAAATCAAGACCATCACTGTTGCATCGTCATTGCGCGTACTTTTAATTCCGATATTGAGTTTTATTTCGCCCCGGAATTTTGTTTGTTATTCTACATTTTAATTAAGGACGGGCCGAGCGAAATATTTACGCTGCCAGGAGTATGTGGTTTTCGATAAAAACTTCGTCATACACGCCCACTGGAAACATTTGCGGCTCTCCGTGCGTCTGTGTGTTTTTTTCCTTTCTTTTTTTTTTGTTTTTTTTTTATCTCGAATAAAAATAACGCGTATGATCGGCTCAGTCTCGATTACCTATCGATTGAAATTTATCACGGTGAAGGAGAGACGTGTACTTGCATTTCTATTCTACTATTGTCCTCTAATTATTCTCTGCGATTTTCTAGAATTTCAACGAAGATACATAGTATTTAATATAGTATTCAGAAGACATTTTTGAAAAGAAGTTTAACGTCTTGTTGGAAATGTTGTTCGATAGTTCGAGATCACGGGATTTTCAAATTTGTGTAGTAAATATAATTATAGATTGTAACAAACGTTGACTTTCACTTGCAATTACGTAAATATGTAAATGTATGAATTATACGCACAGTCTACTATTTTTTTCGACTTTTCATTCGTGCAATTTAACACTCAATTCAATGAAATCAATTTCATGATTCGTGAACTCGCTTCTTAGACGAAGCTTTCTTGTACGTTCTTCCGAGAAACAGGGAACAATTCGAGATAATTGGTACTTCTAAATACAGGGTGGGCCAAAAATCACTTTCTACTGAAACGAAGCGGCAATTTTTTTGTAAAATTTCAAAATACTATACATTCTAGAGAAGTTACATCACATCATTAAATTGTGATAAAACATGATTGTATCATATTGGAAAATGAAAATTTCAACGCTGTGAAACAACATTCGAATGAATTGTTTAATCCGCTTGGGAAACCTGATCGTCATCTTCTATTCGAAATCTCGATAAAATCTCACCATTCGAACATCGCCTGTCCGATCAACGACAAACGCGAATCCGACGTCGAAAGAACTCGCAAAAAGTATGTGTCTCCGACAGAGACGAAGAAAAAAAAAGAAGAAGAAGAAGAAGAAACAGAAAAAGAAAAACAATCAAACGAGAGGAAATTGCGCATCGACGAGCCGAAAGGAGAGATAAAAACGGGAGCATCGGCTCGCTCGTGTCTACTCACCTACGATCGATACTTCGAACGCGCGGCGAACCATATTCCGAATGTCCAGCTTGGAACGACGCGAAAGACGCGCGCGGGGGATGGTGAGCGGCTTAAGTTTGATTTGGCAGAGATCGACTCCTCCCTCTCTCTCTCTCTCTCTCTCTCTCTACACCTCTTTCACGTTCTCTTCCGGCGGAACCCGGTCCCGGGTGGCAAAGAAAAAAAAAAAAAAAAAAAGAAAGACTCGCCTTTGGGTGTGCGAAACGTCCATCGTGTACAACGTGATCGTTTTCTACGTGTGTCGAACGAGAGAGAAAGAGAAAAAGAAAGAAAGAAAGAGAGAAAGAGAGAGACAGAGTGAAGAGATCGATGGAACGGAGGGTTTGGAAGCCCGGTAGGTTGGAAGTAGAACGGGGGAAAGAGAGCAGGAGACAACGAGGCTCGAGTAGGAGGATAGGGGCGAGAAGGGGTTGCCGAAGGGGTTGGAAAAAAGAGGAAGAAGTACGTTTGGTTTGGCAGCGGGCGGTGGGCGTCGAACTCGGGACATCGCGCGCGGATGACGAGTAATCGATCACGAGCACTGTGCCAACAACTCTGGCCGGGCCCACCGAACAACTCTCTCTCTCTCTCTCTCGCTCTCTCTCTCTCTCTTTCTCAGTGACTCTCATTTTACGGTTTATCGATGGCCAGGAGAGATGGTGCCATCGCGAGCCGATCGAATTCGATGAACGAATGGGGGGGGGGGGAGTATGTTGATTTTTCGAGAGATTTTTCGGTAATTTTAAGTAAGATATCAGGTGTGAGAAGAGAGTGTTATTGCAGAGCTCGTTGCATCGGAGCGCAAAATGAACAGCAAGGTTTATGATATAACAAAGGACTTTTGTTCGTGTGTTTTATAAAAATTATCCAACGTTGTAAATCTGCAGAATTGTAGTTTGAGAAATTATCAATTGATCGTGTCTGACTGCTTCGCGGTAGTTCAAGAGGGCAGAGAAATCTTGGATTCCCACCTGTCGTGGAACGAAAATTCTTGAATCTGGGATTTTCGAAGAAATTCCGAAACATTTCCTTCAGCGAAAATTCCAAAATCCTGTGAATTGTCTCGGATCCGCAAATTCTCGAATTCGAACGTCGCAACGCTTCAGAATTCTAACAAGTAATCGCCGAAACGCTGACGACAGTCTCTAGAATTGTACAAATTTTCAAATGCCAACAGACGAAAAATTCCAAAGAACACGGAAAATTCAAAAATCGTCTCGAATTCGCGACGTTCCGCGAATTTCCAACGCCTCGAAATTCTAACGAGCATCACCGAAACGCCGAGAGTTCTGAAAATCCCAAAAATTCTCGAATTCCAACAGCCGCCGAAGTTCCGAAAATTTGAAAAAATTCTTGATATTCCCTTCGCCGAATTCCGACGAAGTTCGAACTTTCTTGCAGCTTTGATGCTCGAGAGCTTCGAGAGCTTCGCGATCCGAGCAATTTGAAGTTCCAAATTTTTCAAAACCCAACACTCCCGAAATTCTAGCAAATCGCCTGCCAACAAGAATTAAAAATCACAGACAAACTGTCCGGATGAGAGGGAAGAACAGAGGCAGCTGCCTGGTAAATCAACGAACCCGAGATGAAAATCATCTCGCTTCTCGTCGCGTTGCGTCGTGCGACGAGAAGCTGATCGCACACACGTACGATCGGTACGATACTCGAGAAACAGAGAACTCGTCGTTGACAGATACACGTAAACTATCGTAGTACCTGTAGACAGGCCTATCGATTTCTGATCGAGGCAATCGTCCTCGAGGCTTTTTCGCTCCTTTCGACAAAGTTTCGAGGCAACGACCGTGGGATGGAAATTATCCGTCAAGGGTGAAGGGAGAAGCGAGGAGGAGATACGTTGAAGCGTTGAAATACCGAACGAAACGAACGAATCGACGACGACAAATGACGAAAGGGAAACGACGATTCGCAAGGTAGATTCGTAGGCAAGAATCGAAACTCAGCGGATATTCTTCAAATATTTAAGCGAGAAACGATCGCGGGGTGGGGGAGGCAGTTGCTTTTATCGGTTAATTTCGGACGAACGAGGGGAGGAAGGGGGAGGGTAGTCAGCGGAAATCGCGCCGAGATCTGAAAACGCTGACGAGTCGCGCCTGTTTGCTAATTATCGTACGTACAAGTCTCGACGGTGTGTGCCTCTGTCGAGATTTTGCCTCTGCTTATTCCTCTTGTTTCCGGCCGATGGTAACGGAAGAGCTTCGCCAAAGTGGAATTTTTGTTGAGTAATTAATGTGGTAATGGAGTGGCTCGGTTCCGAAGACGAGGGATGGAATGGAAAATGGTTTGACTCAAAAATTTCTGCTTTCCTTTTTTTTTCTTTTTTATTTTGCTTCGATAATCGATCGTTCGTTCGAAGGGTTGATTTTTTTTTTTTGTGTAAAATTCGAAGCAGCACCTCGGGTAAATCAAATTAATTCGATTGTTGTTGATTGTTGATTTGATGATCGTTGATTGTTAAAAAGGAGTTGCAGAACGTTTTGTTATACCTTTCATTTGATAAATGTAGGATAAAATTCATTCGTTTTAATAGAGAAAGTTTTATTCTGTATTTATTATATAACGAAAAACATTTCATAATTCCGTTTCGTTAATCAACGAAACTCATAGAATAAAACATTCCACGAGTTTCATTGTATAACATAAAAATAGCAATTCGAGCTTGAATTTCTTTTTTTTTTTTTCTTTTTTTAAGACACAAATAATTCTCGTAAAGTGTTTTGATTATAAAGGGTTTAAGAGCGAGGCTTGTTAGAATTTCAACAACTAACCTGAAAGGTAACGTGCTTCGTTATCGTGAAGTGTGCTAAATAGCAAGGAACTGGAGTGAAAGCGAAGAACAAAGTTTGAAAATAAAAGACAAAATTGAGCTCGAAGTCGTCACGTCAGTCAGCGAGTTTTAAAAAATGTTGCATATACCGTAGGTGTAAAAGTAACATCATTGTGTAAGATATCAAAGGCGAGAGTTAACTACTTGAGGAGAAGATAGATTTGATGTCTGACCAAAGCCGGTTCTCTTCTACTTCCGCTGTTTGTTCTACCGGCGTACCTTAATTCAACTCCGGTGGAAACTTTGCCTCTCATACATCAATTCTCGAAGTATCAACGTAACGTTTCTATCCGCGAAAGTATCCTCGGGACGTGGAAAAAATTTCGAATGAATATTAAATCCTAGGAGAATGTAAAATAAAGGAGGTAATCAGAGCGCGGATGTTCGTGCAAACTTTATAAACTGTATTTGAAAAATGTGCAGGCAGAAATTCGCCTCGAGCATCGCGCAGCTTGTTCTATGTAATTGTTATACCTTTGAATTTCATTCCGCAGTCCACTTTGAATTTAACCCTAGAACAACCAGATTCATCAATTTGATGTAAGATTTCCTCTATTTACAATTGTTTAAAAAGATACTGGTCAATTTTTGGTCAAAATTGGCATTGCTTTCGGTTTAGACGGAGACATATCTATTTCACAAGTCTATTTATTTTAATTATCGCGATTTGAATATTACATAATGATTTATGTGCGGAATATTTTGATAGGTATCGAAGGCCGGTGTTAACACTAGAACAACCAAGGTAGTCAATTTATAAATTTTCAGGGTAATTTTGCGGACTTAGAATGTTGCACATTTTTTAGACATTCGAATAAAATATCGTATCGTAGTATAAATTCTTTTCTGTTCCTAGCATTCTAATCTCTTTCACTTGATTTCTATAGTTTAGTCATCGGTAATTCTAAAGCGAATAGTTCCTCGATTGTTCCGTTGTGACGCCAATTACAAAAATTAGAAATATCTTCGATCATTTTTATTTCACGAGGCGAGACGAGGAGAACACAGACAAAGAAAGATAGAGAGAGAGAGAGAGAGAGCGCGCTCGGCAATTATTATCTAACAACGATAACTATAGGCGTTCGAAAATTTTTTTTTTTTTTTTGATCATCTCTAGTCCAAACATTTTACCGGCGAAGTAAGAGAGAGAGAGAGCACCGCGGCACACGAAGTTTATTTCTTTTAATTGGAATTCTCGATGGCAAAGGCGCGCTGTTTCTTTAATTAACAATAGTTTCGTCCGCGCAAGAATTAGGGATTTCGATAAGCCGCCGGAGTTAATGTTTGCCAAGCCGGCTACGCCTCGGCGCGGAATTCACGAATAACTTGCCGGCGTTTGAATAACTTTGTAACGAGCTGAATGAAGTGTTAATTAATTTCTCGCAGTTAATTAACGGACAATTAAGCCCCGGGCGCCGTCATTGAACGCGAAGCGCCAATAATTGTAGTGCACTCGCCGCCGCTGTAAAAACCAACCGGATAGAAAACCTTCTAGTCTCGTTATATACTCCTTCGAGCTGTGTAACTTTTACTCGTAATCTCTCCTCTCTCCCTCCCCTTTTTTGTCTTCTCTTCTCCACGAGCAATTAGCGCCACGAGTTAATGAAAATCACCCTTGACACTTGAGGTGTTGAAAAAAATGTGATCGATTTCAACGCCGAAGATTTCGATCGAAGACGTCGAATTGTCGAATATGTGGAACAAATATTTGTACATGGTGGAAAGAAAAGTTCGTCCGCGGCTATCATAGATGAATTCTACGTATACACGTGAAGAACCCTTTTGAATTTCAAGGTCAAAACATGCATTTTCTTCTTGCATTGTTCTTCTACTTATCGCGAAGGTAAAAGCTTTTTCCGAGGAAATACTTCTCTTGAAAAACGTTTCTTCGTCATTTAACGCGCGCGTTCTAACAACGACTTCAACCTCGGGAAAGCTTTAGCCTTCGTAATGAATAGAACGCGAATGCAAAACGAAAGAAATAATTTTTTGAGTTCGTTCTCCCTGATAATAACTTCGACTCCAAACGCAAAACCTAACCTAAAATCCCTGCCATTCGTTGATTGAAAAAACAGCTCGAAGAAAAGACCGATGAAGAAAAACGAAGAAGAAGAAGAAAGAAAATTGCTTCGTTAACGATTGAAACGAAAGAAGGAAACTCGCGGCAACGGTGCTGCTTGTCTTCCATTAAATCCCATCGCTCTCTAGCAAACGACCGGGAGCAGAGAGAGCATCGTGAGCAGAGAGAGCATCGGCGTCGGTTCGCGTAAAGCAAACACCATTGTGCTAGAATTACCACGGTATCTGGATAGGTAGATTCCGCCGAAATGTTAACAACGATCGCTTGCCAAACAGATCGAAAATTCATCATATACGGCGGACGTTTGGGCGTAGCTTGAAAGCCACGTGATCGTACGCTTTTCGCGCGAAAAGAAAGAGAGAAAAAAAAATATGGACAGCGAAGAGGCATCGTCCTCGCCATCCCCCATCGTGGTATCGATTTCTGCACCCGCGATGGAGTATCGCGATACTCGCTCTCTACCCTTCTTTCGAACCTAACCTGTCACGCTGGTCCTCTCTTTTCTCTCTCTCTCTCTCTCTCTCTCTGTCTATCTATCTATCTATTTATCTATCCATCTCTCTCGATCGCCATTCTTTGCAACTGTGGCTTTGGGGCAATCCATTCCTCGATGCCCTCTTTTCCACCCTCTTCTCTGCAAAAAAATTTCTTCTCGACGTAATTGTACGTTTGTTCATTAAGGAATAAACGATGTAATATATTGCGAATTTTTATGCACTGATACACACACACACACACACACACACTCTCTCTCTCTCTTGATCGTTATTCTTTTCTTTAACTGGCAACCTATTCCTTGATGATCCGAAAAATTTCTTCTCGACGTGGCTATATATTTGTGAGTTAAGGAGCGATTATGCGAGCCCCTCAATTGACGAGCGGTCGAAAAATGAGTTTATTAGAAAAAGTAACAAGAATCGCGTTGATAAAAGGATAAAAAGGGTGAATTTTATAGGTCGCGTTTGAACAACATTGAGCATTTGGACGAAATTCGAAGAAACTTGCAAATTCAGTTACTTATTTTTTTTTTTTTTTTTCGTTGCGCCAACTTGCACATACCAAGGGAGAAATTTAACCGAAGAAACGGGGAAACGGATGACATTTTATAAAGTCAACATTTATATCAACATCGTTTAAACGCTTTGCTTTCGGATATTTTGTAAACTAGAATAAAAATTCGTTATTCATTTGTTTATTTATATTTCGTCACGCTCGTCCAGTGTGTCTCGATGCCTTTTTCCACGTTCCTCCTCTTTCGTTCTCCGGCTCCGCTTCGCCGTGAACGGGCATTAAGCGAAGTTACGTGTCCGCTTGGAAAGTAGACGTCTTTTAGACTCGTGTCCTTCGTGAGAGAAACGTCACCGTTGGCGAGTGTTTGGAACGTGAATGGAATCTCGAAAGAGTGCTTTGCAATGTACGCGAGAAGCTGATATCGCGTTCGATAAAGATTTAATTCGACGCACGGTATATCGTCGCGTGTTAGTTAAACTTTCGATTAACGGACGACGGATTGCTTACGTTGCACGAGCAAGAGCAATAATTTTCCTTAGATTGATGATAAAAATAAATAAACGAATGTTTTGTCAAAAGTTATCAGGACTGCGGAATATTGTTACCAGAAGAAACATAATTGTCGAATTTTTGCAGAAAAAGAACTTACTCGATAAAAGTTAGAAAAGGTAACTATCCAGCTACAGAATGGATGCTAATAGATCGAATTATAATAGCATAAATATTAAAGGAGTAATAAGCAAGGGATGAAATTTGATCATTTATAATTTTCGAGCTGCTGACTAAAAGCTGCGTATTACTAACGGAGCGTACGATATATA